>JAPOND010000028.1:209177-219863 GCA_028829205.1 Ithomia salapia aquinia | reverse complement strand
GTTCTACTTTCAGATGCGAACACTGTTCTAAATTGTTTTCAAAGTTCACATCTTTACGCGAACATATTGTAGTCATGCATAGATTTAAATGCAGCACTTGCAAGAAAGAGTAAGTTATAGTGTTTGATAATATCTACACAAATGTATTGCCATGTTAAGCTTATTTATTTTAATTGAAATAAACCTAGAATGAAAAATTAGCTAATATGGGCAAGAACTCAAACCAGCAACCTCTGAGAAACTGTTGAGTGTTTGTATGCCTGTATATACTGTTTTTTTTTAGTCTATATTTATTCAAGTTTAAGTATTGTATTATTGATTTACTTGAACATTTAAAAATCATGTAATAACTAATCAAAATATATTTCAGATTTACATCAAAAAAAGAGATGAAGCTACATGAAATCATTCACAATGACAATGATAGTCCACCATACAAGTGTCAAGCATGTAGCACTCATATAGATACACTCGAAGGTTGCAAGAATCATATTGATATGCACTCCGCTTTTATTTACTTTTGCCCCATTTGTAATGAAAATATATCTAACAAGGAAAATGCTCCGGAGCACCTTAAAAAACATTTTGGTGATGTTGTTAATACAAATACAGTTGAAATACAAAAGAGTTTGGAAAAAGAAGAAAGTTCTATAGAACATTTGGGCGGTATATCTTGTTGTTATTGCCCCCTGATGCATGAAAACCGAATGGAATTTGATGCTCATTTTTCATGTGAACATGGAGACAAAGATATAGTGTATGGGTGTATTGTCTGTGGCAAGCAGTTTGAGAAGTATTCCGTGTTCAGTGACCATGCTTATAACCACTTCACTAAGGACAGGTTTTGGTAAGTTAAACATTAAAATGATAATATAATTATTAATTAATAAAACAGTTTATATATATATTAAAAGTTTGTTATAGTATCTCAACAGTCCCAAAAATCTGATCACAAATTCAATAACAGTACTTGTTCTCTTTCATTATTTTACAATTGAAAAGTAGAAACTTTAGAATTTAAATTTAATTGACAAATTAAATACAGTGTATTTATCCAAGATAAGCTCCTCTCCACTTTTCCTTTCTCCTACTTGGCTGGTGAAGTCTCCTAATATTGTTTTATTTCGAAGGACTTCACTGATCAAGTGAAATAAAAGTGAATCAAGTATTCAAACTGTTATAGAATGGCGTTTTTTCTTGATCTCTAGTCGGGTCTGTCAGTGCATAAATCTGGATAATTAGGTGTGGCTGATTAAAACTTGTAATGCTATGTCAAGTATGGCAAATCTTTTTCTCAACTAACTGGTAAAGGCATTGAGTACTGCCTTTACCTGTTTTAATGTTACCCCTATTGATGCTTTTTTACTATAAAGCCAACTCCATACATGGAATGCATGTGCTTTTCACCATTGTAATAGAATATATAGTCGTCGTATTCTCTGATATCTTCGCCACTTCTTACATTTCGCTAATAAGTCCTAATATATCCCAATTTAATGTTTCAGGCTGTTGTGTAACAGGCCATTGTTGACCTAGCTTGGGACATTGTCTAATGTTGTGTTTGTTTTTTTCTTAAATAATCATCAAAGAAACAAAAACAATTTTACATATGCGGTTACAGATGCCTCTTAGTTGCTATTGCCTGTTTAAATCCCAAATTGAGTTGATTCTGATTTTATTCTGAGTGGTTGTTTAGGGTGGAAGTCAGCTCCTTTTATTACGAAGGTGATCTTTCCTCTTTTTGTACTTGGCTTTTAGGACCAACTTATCCTCTTCTTATCCTCTAACTTCCTCTTCTTTATTTCTTCCTGTAGCAAAACTTTTCAGTTCCTTCCGTTTCTCTAGCACTTGTTTTGGGAAATCTTCACTGGCATACACGCCTAGATGGAACATCTTATTATTTACCTATATATATAAGTTTCACCACATGTGGGCTTAATTAGCACAGGAAGTCAGATTATTTTATATCAGCTTTTGTACTAACTATTAAAAGTTTCCACTACCTTTTCCAGCAAGTCTTTGTATTTGATGTTGATGTTGTTATTTTCGTCTCCCCAGTTCTGCGGAAGAATAACATTGTTTCTACATTCTTTCTCCAATTTCAAGACTTTGTTCTCCAAGGTTTCCCCCTCTTTCTTAAGTTATAGTTTTCCTCAAGTGTAGGTTTTTATCTTTCTTGTAAAGGTGCAGATTCTGTTATTAACCCATTTTGCGGTATTGTAGTGTTTGGATTTTAACTTCTTCCTTGATTTTCCTCCATGGCCTCCATTCCTCATATATTTCTCCATAGTTTTTACCATTTCAGATTTCTATAAAATTGGTAGTTTGCTTTTGCTGAGCAAAACTGGTAACTAGAGATTTAATTTCTGGAACTACTTCTTTTGTCTTTGATTTAATCTTAATCACTAGTGACTATATGTAAGCTGTCAGGTTTTGATAATCGGTAGCCTCTAAATTTTTGGGTCTATTTATCGGTTTTCGAAATTCGTTTTCGTGAAGAGATGTTTCTGAATCGTTCTTTATCTGTTCTTCACAACTTTTGCCATAACTTTTGGTAAATAAAAATGTGTAACTATTTTAGTGATATTTATTGTAATGCAGTCTGTTTTACCAATAAAATAAAAATATAGGGTTGTAAATAACAAAAGTTTTCGAGTAGTTTTATCATTTGTGATGTCACAGGCCACGCAATAATATTATGATTATCTGTCCCGTCTCACAGTTGCGACACGTGCCCGAAGACATTCAACCGCCTGTCCTTGCTGGTGACGCACACGTCGGCGTGTCAGGGCGACGCGGAGTCCGGTGGCAAGCCCTTCGCCTGCCCGGCGTGCGGCCGCCGCTACGGCAGCGAGCTGCGACTACGGGAGCATCTGCGACTGGCGCACGACAGACACCGATCTGTCTGCGCCGAGCGGGGCTGCCGGGAGGAGTGAGTATTGCGACCTAGCATACGTATATACTACTAATACGACACCCGTGCGCTCTGTTCGAGAAGAATGTCACCGTAGTACCTGTAGGTGTATATTCTGAGGAGGTTACGAAACTGCTTGGCATGGACGACTGCGTCGAAACTTAGTACTCGGAGACATTAATGAACATCATACTGATTGGTAGGAATCGCGTGCTATCTATTTGACTTCGGAACGCCGACCGGTCTATTCCGTCTGTTGAGATGCTAACTCGTCTTTGGGATGTAGATATCCACTTGCAATCTCCTGGACTTCTAAAACGAAACTAGCCCGTGCAAAGTCTGAGTATGTCGTGAAAACCGGAACGTGAAAGGATGGCGAGCTCCGCCCGGGACGTGAAAGTTTTGTGCGTTAACAAACGCTCAAATGCGATTTCTGCCAGCCTTTCCATTCATTCAGCCATACCATTCCGGATCTCATAGATTATGCCTTGTGGTTCTGCCGTAATCTACAAGACGTACTGCTCTCCTGAGACGGTCATAAGTCGAGCGGGCCAGATGACAATTCTCCATCCGTGCTGCAGGAACATATGCCCCAAGTTGAATACGGTGCTAACGCGCCATTTTGGGTAATTGTCTCCAAAATAAGTGACACCATTATCAACCGCCAGAACTAGAGTTACATAAAGGATCACCAGTTGATCAATGATCGGAGCCCAGTATGTGCTAGACACATCGATTGGTGATGAACATTGAAAGCAAGGGTGAAGGCCTGACAGTTAGTCAAGATATTGCAAAAGCATTCGATCGCGTATGCTACAAGGCGTTTCTTTAGATGCTACCTTCCTAGAGGCTTGCTGAGAGTTTATACCAATGAATCACCAGCAGAATTACTGGGAGACACATAAAAGTCGTTCTACACTTATTTAACTCAGACCCTTAGCCGTGAACACCAGGGTGCTTGCTATTACCAATATTCATTGTCATGCAATAACAGGGTTGTAGTATATACCGGCTGTGTAAGACTCCGAAAAATATCGAAAACTTCTGTAGAAACATTTGAAAATTGTTTGTCTCAAGTTTGCATGTCTCCCACCAAGTCAACCCCATTCGTTGTAGCCCCACTTTTCCTGAGCGCTTCATTAAATGCCTTATAAGTTCTGTTAAGGACGTTCGGTTTCGCGGTTATCTGTCATCATAATCTGTCTTAGTGCTAAAATAAGGTAGAGGTAGAAAAAAAACTGCGCCTACTCCCTCCTTAGAGGCAGATGAGGCTCTCAATGGCCCTGACTTCGGTGGTCCACTTACCTCAGGTGACTTTCAAGTAGTGTACCCTCTTTTAAAAAAAAATACTAGTGAACAACTTCTGTTATTGTCGACCTTTCCTAAAGACGACTCGTATCAACTCGTGGTTATAAATCTAACGTTCCTGTAAAAGAACGTTTGTAAAATTAATCGTTTTGAATTTATATAAGGACACTAAAAACATTTCTGGCATAGACTAAATTGACGATAAATATTTTACAGATTTGACACACCGAAAGAGTTGATGTTTCACCAACGTCTTCACCGCTCTAACCAGAACTGGTGTCGTCAATGCGGGCTCCTGTTTAATTCGCTGGCCTCGTGCGAGCGTCACCTCGACGTCCACAAAAAGAAGCTGTACGTCTGTCCGGTCTGCAATAAGAACTACAGCGAGAAACACCTTATCCTCAAACATGTGTCTCAACACTTCGAAACTGTCTTGCATCTCTGCAAAGTGTGCGGGAAGGTCTACAACGCCAAAAATCGTCTCATCGAACACATAAAGACGCACTCTGAAACGAAAACGCATAGCTGCACTTACTGTGGTAAAAGTTTTGTAAAAATAGGACAACTGCAACAACATCTGAACGTCCACACCGGCTCCAAGCCGTATAAATGTCCAGTGTGCTCGAAATCGTTCGCCAGTTATCCGAATTGGCATAAACACTTGCGTCGAATGCACAAAAGCGACGGGAAAAATTATAAAAAACCCGATCCAGAGATCGAGGAGGAATCGAACGACGTCGAGAGCATCGAAGAATTTCCCATAGACATCGACGCACAGAACACGGAAGCGCCCAAAGAGAACGACTACGCGCACGCCAAGTTTCACGTAGAATTAGCAGACATCATAGATACAAAATTGGACGCACACGCTTTCGACGAACCCAACGACAGCACCATGGAGTCGGACGGCATCGATCCCGGCGTGATCGAGAAGGAGTTGGAAATATTCGAGAGCAACACGGCAGACCAGAACATGGAGAACCTCGCCAAGTTCGTGAACGTGCTGGCGGGGCCCAGCTCGTCGGCGGGCGCCGTGCCCGCGGAGTACGGACCAGAGTTCAGCGGGGTCATCGACCTCGACGACCACATGTTGCCGCACATCGACCCCCTCCTTACCATCAGCCGCCCACCCGACTACGAGCCCTTCGCCCCCAAGTGGGAGCCCCTCATCACCAAGGTGTACCAGGACTACTCCTACGGCTACGGCGAGATGGAGTCCGGCAGGCTGTCCATCATCAACACGGACATATTTTGAAGTCTTTTACGTGTTATTGTATCTCACCCGCGGCTACCTCAGACAGAAACGATGATGTACCTCACTTATACAATAGGATGTATTTTAATGTTGATATAGTATACACTTTTAACATATATCCCACCAAGCATTAGACGGTTAATGTTATCGTAATTCATAGTGACGCTACCTCATTTAGTTAAGTGTTTCTCGTGGAGTCCGGAATGCGTGTTGTGTTGTGTATGAAGTTGAAGAGTCGAAGATTATTTGCATAATTGTCCCGGGCTTTTAAGTAGGGAGTATTTTAAATTTAAACCGTTTTCTGAATTTAGTCTATGCTTTTGTACTAAGTATCGCCGGATCGATGTTATAGTTTAAATAGTATTATAAGCGATGAAACCTTTGTACCGTATACACACTTTATATTTTATACAATATTTCCCCATAGTTATTTACCTCAGGTTATGTGATGATCGTTCTGGCGATATTTACTATGAAACAAAATTTCGAATGATTTCCAAAGTCTTTAGGTTAAGATATTTTCGATAACATCTTTTGTAAATACTTTGGTATCTTTTTGCGGCACCTTGTAATTTGCATTTCAATTATGCTTGATTTCGTTTCGTCACCGCTCACTCGAAGATTTAAGTCTTTATATATTTATACTTCTTTTCAATCTATGAATACATTTATGTGAAAGTAATTTTGACATGTCTGTTTACATATTATATTTAATATGTAATATTTACGTTTTAATGTTATATTTATATATATCTACCGACACAGAAGCGTCGGTGAGCGGTGGTGTCTTCATGCATTTCGATTTCGATTCCTTTTTTTAATTATTTTATAAAAAATCAACGACGCCAAGCGTCGTGGTTTTAGTGTAAGTGAATCGATAGTGCTGTGATATTTTAATGTATATTTAGATGTAAGTGTAAGGAGTGTAACGTAACGAGTACAAACATTATTTATGAAGTCGGGCGAAGTCGTCCGTCCTCGTTCCTCGTCGGCAGCACGCTGTGACGTCACGTTCCAACTCTTGTATACTGCTGATTGAGAGCTGCTGTTTCTTTTGGACAGGAACGGGATGATGCCTGAACTCATATGGACTGTAACATTTCCATACGTACGATCGGAATTGTGAAAGCACGATTTTGACATATCTAGTATTTTTTGGCCGTAAGCGAAGGTATTAACATGATTCCATAAGTTTAAGTGAGTCCATATGAGGTGAAAATTCGTGTATCACGCGTACAATGACAGGATACTGCCTCTCGCAGGTTACTGCGGGAAAAAGTAGTATAAAAAAGAAAATTATGATAAGAAATTAACTCCGAAATATATTTTCGAGAGTAAACTATTTACAAATTGCGGAGAAGGGTCTTAGTGATAAAAGTATCCAAAGACTGTAACGTATTTATAAGTTCAATGAACTTAATAATGTATTGGAGGTGAATCCGGGAAAACAGTCAGATGTGAACAAAACATGAAATAGCTGATCAGCTTTGAGTAAAGTTTGGGCTTCGATGGCAACAGACGAGAAAACCGCCTCGAGTCGCGTCGAGGCGACCCTTACGAATCCGGTTTGGAAACCGATTGCAAAGGACATACGCATGAGCAAGTCTTCCGACGGCATGCTTTGAAAATTACAAAAATTGTAGCATTACTATCCGACGACGGGATATTTGTTTCGAAAGAATCAATTTCCCCCTTCGTGATATTCAATCGTTTACTTTTTGTGTATCTGCGCTGTAGTTATTCATCTAAAGTTTGTATTTGAGGTTTTGATGACATTGTAAATAAATTTGTGAATTGGCTAATATTCGCTACGGTTTTTCGGGGGTTTGAAGTTTGAACTACAGCGCAGTGTAACTGTCTCACGCTAGCTTAGATGCAAAATACACTGCGATCGCATTCCTGATATAGGTCAAGGTCAATCAATGAAACAATTCAAAATTCTGAATACTTTATAAGATTGTTACAAGAGTCGTCGCAGTGCGTTTTGTTCCGTTACGACAGTAATAGTATTTAATATTGGTGGTGTTACATAGTCTTAATCAACCTCGTCGTTCAATGTCATAGTACTTATTCAAAAATTCTATATTCATTATAATATTATTACAGTTGTATTTCGTCGCAAAGGTAACAATGTTGAGATTTACTCTAGAATAATAATAAATAACAGAGACTACAAACATAATTTGATAAGTTTACAAATTTGAACCTATTCAATTCTAAATAAACGATACTAAGTACTGTAAGTATATACAAATTATTTTTGATACGATAAAATGTCGTAATTGTGACCTTTGCGATCTTTATGTCCCTAGCTTTAGGTTTATAGGTTAGAGTCGAGCACAGGGTATTGTGGTTCTATTTTACGGATGTGTTATATATCTCGATAGGTAAGCGTTAACAGCCTCCGATACTGATGGTCAAACAATACTACCTCAATACCCGACAAGTGTACAAAATAGTTTCCAACTAAAAACTGTCCTAAACTAAAATTACGGACCGAGTTTAGTGACTCGGGGTGACGTAAATTATAACTCAAAATCTTCATTTTAGATTGTACGAGAACTCTGTCTATATTACGCGTAGTGAAAATTACGTATCAAAATTTTCTTTTAGCGCTTCTAAATTGTTGCATAATAGTTGGATTATAGCATTTTATTTTCTGTGTCCGAATCGATGTTAATAATAAAAGATGTTTCTCGTATGACGTCCTTGTCGCGGTATTTCCATACGTGGGGCCAAGTAAGGTGCGGCCTATAATGGACATAATCTACCAATTGTATTATTTATTACTATTGTTTTGAATGTGAAGTATTTTAATATTTTGATAGTAAAATACTGTAGTTTGTCATATAATGTATTTGCTGGACAAATATATAAATTGTGAAGGCGTGTCCAGCGACAAGGACTTGTTAGAAAGATGTTTGACATAAAATGTTCTAATTACGTATTTTTGTGCGACAAGCTTGACATTGTAAATAAAATTGCTGTTCTTGATGTATTCAATTCTTTCATGGATTTTTTTGTAAGATAGTTTTATCGCTTAAAAAATCAGATACTGTAAAGCATGGTCAGTTATCGGATTGTTTTAGAAAAACGGATGTCAATGAGACCCTATTGAACTATACAAGACGACACTGTCGTAAAAATGTGATTTACTTTGTGTATTTTAACATTACTTATTTTCAATGATTGTTTATATTTTATTAATTAAGATCATTTATTTTGTACGCCATTTGCGTTTGTTTTACCGGTTCGTCCGTCGCGGGGCTGGGCTTTTATAATGTTCTCGTGTTTTTTATTTTTACTATTTGTTTGTCTGTGCGCCGTCTAGCGGTTGTTTGTGATCACGCTTTACAGTATTGTTAAGATGTACCGATCTACCTCTGCAAACGCATGCCTCCATAAATACAGTAATTATAGTTTTTGTTATTAATATTTTTGTATGTTATATGAAAAAAATAAGAGTTTAGGATAAATAGTTTTATAATTATTGTGCTATTTCAAGAAAAGAATAATGTAAGCATGTTCAGTTAAGTAGATATTACACTCCAATCTGAATTGTATGGAACCATATTTGACATAATAAACAATCTGACTAGTTATTAGTTTATTTATTCTCTGCCTTCTGTATATAGAACAAAGTTTTACGATACTCATACCAGAATCCTTAAAATGAATTACACTATGCTGGCCGATATAATATAATTTTTCGGGTTGGTTCAAAATGACGTCATTGATAGCTATTTGACTACTGCTAAATAATCACAAACCGACATAGCCTCAACTAATATATTTATTTATATCGAACACGGACTGCTTGTGATCTTAGGTCCTAAAAACTCATAGGTATTTTATACCTGTAAAAGAAAGAAATACGAAATGCAAATAAAAGACAGTTGTATTTGAAAACTTTATTCACAAACTCATTTTTCCACAAATATTACCACACTACGTTTGGTAAGTACATAAAATTACTAAAGACTTTACTATTTTTAAAAGTAAAAACTTATACTAATGAATGAATAAGGAGCCATCCATAATATTCGTCACACGTTAAGGGTGGGGGAGGGGGTAGATGAAATGTTACATAGTGTAACAAGGGGCAATAAGTGGTCCTGAATTTCGTCACATCACATTTTAAAATATTGTATTAAAAGCTCACCCTGGTAGCTTCAGTCTTCAAATGTATGAGTGATATCACTACATAATCTTGGATAAGAGCTGATGATATTCAAACTGGGCATTCCCATAGAATATAGCCTTTATTACCTAAGAGTAATGAAGCTTTTTTTGCGAATTGAAACAGTAGTTCCTGAGATTACTCAATACAAACAAATTTATGGAAAAATATGTTAAAGACTATAAAATAATTACGGAACTGGTGTTTTAATTTAAGTTGCAAAATTTGTTACATCACTCAGAAGGGTCTTACAAATGTGACAAACTGTGACAAGGATGGGGGAGGGGTCAAACAAAACATGACAATCGACACGTGACGAGTTCAAGGATGGCCCCTGATGATACTATACATAAACATTTGCTAGATGAATGGACAAGTTAAAAAAAAACGGTGTTCTTAGAATTAATGGAATGAGAAACACCAATCCATAAACAACCATTATATATCAAAATGCTTGGTTTTTATAACACAAAGGGGAGACCATATGACAATAAAAGAAAAGTAAAATCCACTGTCGATGCTATTAAAATTAGAAATATACACCAATATCTCCTATTTTGTTTTTGGGATTCTTTAACAGGTATATTTATAGGAATGAAACAACGACATTATCTTATAAAACGATACAACTTATGCAGTCTACAATATGGCGGTTATATTAAAATATTCAAATTTAATAAAATTTTTAACCGATTTTTTTTTTAATGTGTAAAATGATAATATTAACTAAGAAGAGATTAGTGAAAGTGTACAAGTACCCATCATCTCCAGAATAATTAGCGTTATTGTCATAGTTGAATGTGCGCCGTCTCTCTGAAGGTGCTAGTGAATGTTACTAGACAACAAAGTCCATCTCTCTGATAATTACTCTTTTTATAAATTTCCATCTAGGAAATCAATTTTCAAAATGAAACTATGTTCTATTACTTTTTTATTCGCCCATTAAATTATCGAATAAAGAAAAACATGTAATCTCGCGACCTAAAAGTTCATCAAGATAGAATGTTCGTACGCGCATGGTCTCCGCTC
>JAPOND010000026.1:2820114-2832410 GCA_028829205.1 Ithomia salapia aquinia | reverse complement strand
TACTAAAAGAAACATTTACTATATGTACATGTATGTATACATACACACACTTACACATAAATATAAGAATATACATAAGTATTCTATATGATCAAGTAGTAGTAGGGGGTAAGGGGGAACGGAACCAAGATCTTATCCGACCCAAATGTCAACCTCACCTGCTCGCGCCGGATGGCGGCGGCGACCAAATTGGTTGCCGTGGTGCCCCCTGCTAGACAACAGACGAGGCTCTGGCGACCGAGTATCTGGCGGGTTAACCAGACATCACTACACACGGGCTTAAATACCTGTGCATCGGAACACATCCTATCCGAGGGTTTTCCTATATGGTTTTTGTGCGTCAGACGGCCGTCGGCACTGGAATGATAAACCCAAAATTGCCACTTACCGCAGAAAAGCAATATGGAAAGTCAAGTTTTAAGAGCGTGTGTAATAGATAGGGCGTCGCCGCAAAACGACGCGCAGACACACCGCCCTACATCTGCGACAAATATGCGAGGGCTACCGAGTCAAGGACGGGCTCGGCCAAAGACGTTAGTCCCAGAACAAAACTTGAAAGTCCGCTTCGCAACACTAAATGTTGGCTCACTAACAGGAAGGACGACAGAACTCGCGGAACTATTTCTAAGGAGGAGAGTTGACTTTGCGTGTCTACAAGAGACGAAATGGAGAGGCTCTAAATCACGTAATATTGGCGAGGGATACAAAATGATGTATGCTGGATCAGCAGATGGACGAAATGGCGTGGCAATAGCAGTCAGTCAAAAACACCTAGATGACATCATCGAAGTCAAGCGCATAAATGACCGCTTAATGTACATAAAGGTTTTAATGGAAGGTGAAATAGTGTACATCTTATCTGCATATGCACCCCAAACCGGGTGCAAGGACAGTGAAAAAGAGGCCTTCTGGGCAGCATACGAAACCGTACTTCATCAGATACCAAATGGCGAAACATGTGTCGTTGGTGCGGACCTAAACGGGCACATAGGCACGAGAAGTCACGCATACGCCCGAGTGCATGGAGGATATGGTTACGGTTCGTTGAACAATGCTGGCAGTACTATTTTATCTAGCTCTATGGCTCATGATTTAGCTATTGTAAACAGTTTCTTTAAAAAAGCGCCTGAGCATCTAATCACGTACAAAAGTGGACCTCATAGTACACAGATAGACTACTTATTAACAAACAGGGTGAACATTGGTCGAGTAAAGAACTGTAAAGTGATCCCAGGGGAATGTGTTATTTCCCAACACCGTATTGTAGTCATGGACATGACCTTCCGTAAAAAATCTAAACCGAAACCAGAAAGAGTACCTGAAATCACTAGGTGGTGGTTACTCAAAGGCGACAAGGCAGAAAAATTTAGACAAGAGCTTGAAAGTTTGACTATAAATATGGAGGATAATGTCAACACTATGTGGAAACAACTATTCTCAGACATTATGAAGGCGGCAAATAAGATCCTAGGTCGCACAAAACCCGGTAGACGAACATCTAAGGAAACGTGGTGGTGGAATGTCGATGTCCAAGGAGCTCTCAAAGCTAAGAAAGAAGCATTTAAGGTTTGGCAGACCACCGGCACAGATGAGGATAGAGATTATTATAAAGCTCAGAAGAGAAATGCAAAGAAAGTTGTAGCCATTGGGCGTCATAAGGCTACGGGAGATCTTTACTCGGCCCTCGAGAGTCGTAAAGGACAAAAGGAGATCTACAAAATATCAAAAGCTCGGAGTAAGGCATCACAGGATCCAGTAAAGTCCAGGGTTATAAAAGGCACGAACGGTTCGATACTTTATAAAAGCAAAGACGTGTTGGGAGTGTGGCACGCTTACTATAAACAACTTTTGAGCACAACCACTAGGACGGTTACTCTTTCTGAAGAAAGCAGTAACCTTGGTCTCGTACCACTAGTAACACCACAGGAAATCAAGTCCGCACTCAAAAAGATGGCTAACAAGAAATCGTTGGGGCCAGATGGAATCCCTATAGAAGTCTGGAAATGCCTCGGTGAGAAGGGTATTTATCTCCTTACACACCTCTTCCTTAAAGCCATGGAAACATCAAAAATACCGGATGCGTGGAGACTGAGCACAATTATTCCTCTCTACAAGGGTAAAGGTTGCAGGTACGAGTGCAACAACTATCGCGGCATAAAACTGATGAGTCACACAATGAAACTGTATGAAAGAATCATTGATGCCCGGTTGAGATCGGAGAGTACTCTATCTGCAAACCAATTTGGCTTTGTTCCTGGCTTATCCACAATCGACCCCATGTTTGCAATCAGCATGATAGGACAGGAGTTTCGAGCTAACAATAAGCCGTTATACTTGGCGTTCCTAGACATGGAAAAAGCATTCGATCGCGTACCTCGACCTACGATCTGGTGGAGCCTTCGCAAGAAATATATCCCAGAAAGGTACGTTGACATCATAGCTGACATGTACAAAGACGTCAAGTCAGTAATAAGAACCACGGTGGGGCAAACAAAACCAATAGCAGTAACTGAAGGAGTACATCAAGGCTCAGTCCTAAGCCCGTACCTCTTCTGTTTGGTGATGGATGCTCTTACAGAGGAAGCTCAAGCTATGGTTCCATGGACGTTTGTGTATGCAGATGACGTAGCTATTTGTGCAACATCCCAAAGTGAGTTAGAGCAAGCCCTAAATGAATGGAAGCGTCAGCTGCAGACGGGTGGCCTTATGTTGAGTATTACTAAGACCCAGTACATGGTATGCAACAATCCAGGCGCTTCAGATAACCCTCTCATTATAGATGGTCAACAAGTTAAAAAATGCGACGAATACAAATATCTAGGCACTATGTTGCACACCACCGGAGATCTGGAAGCAAACATTCAGCATCGAATTGCGGCCGCCTGGCTTAAGTGGCGGGAAGTAACTGGCGTAACCTGCGACCGTAGAATGCCTGTAAAGCTAAAAGGCCTTGTGTATAAGAGCATGATCAGGCCTGTTCTAACTTATGGCAGCGAAACGTGGGCCCTTACTCAACGACAAGTCCAATCTTTATCTGTGGCTGAAATGAAAATGCTTCGGTGGATGTGCGGGGTGACGAGACTCGACAAGATACGCAACGAGTACGTTCGCGGTAGTCTCGGCGTTCGCAACATTGCCGACAAATTGCAGGAGAGTAGGCTGCGATGGTTCGGACACGTTAAAAGAAGACCTCCCGACTACATAGGCAACACAGTAGCTAATCTGAACACCCAGGGGGTCCGGAGAAGAGGAAGACCGAAAACCAGGTGGTTAGATGTTATCCGAAAGGATATGAGTTCCTGCGACGTGACTGAGGAAGATACGTCCAACAGAGCGAAGTGGAGAGAGAAGACGAGAAAGGCAGACCCCACCATCAGATGGGAATAATAATTGCCAAGGAGAGAGAGAGAGAGATTCTATATGATCAAAGTAAAATATATATTTAAAATATTTATGAAATAATTTTCAGTAGCTCCTCTGTTTTCTCATAGTCCATATCACTCAAAAATGTATCTAATAACTTACGGCACTGAAACCTAGTCAAGTCTTTGATTGGAAGACTTTTGCTTATACGATTATACAGAAATGGTGCCACGAAAAGAGGAAAGCTTTTTGCAAAGATAGTTTTACTTGCGGGAATTTCGTAGACTTTATGTTTTCTTCTACTGGATATATTATCACACGACATGCGGGAATGGTTTCCAAGTACGTTTGCTTTTATAAATAACTGTCTAGTATTCAGAACTCCGAACTCTTTGTACAGTTGCGTGGTTGGATATCTAAAATGTCTGCAATTGATCACCTTTAAAATGCATCTTTGGGCTTTTTCAACTCCAATCAGTATACTTTTACTCGCACCACCCCAAGTAGTGATGCCGTACATTAGTATAGATTGGCATATGGCCACGTAAACTATTTTATTAATTTTGTGGTCTTTCAGATTTCTTAGTTTTTTAAAAATTATTATTAGTTTCCGTATGCGTGAACTGAGGTTGGTAACGTGTTGCTTCCAGTTTAAATTTTTGTCAATTTCAACACCTAGGTATTTAACACTGCTAGCTGATGATAAAGTATAACAATTACATTCTTCCACATTGGAACAGTTACAATTGTGCACTTTCAGAATATAATCAGACTTAGGTTGAAGATTGTTCCTTATGCTAAAAGTTATATATTTAGTCTTAGTTAGATTTAAAGTTAGCAAATTCAAATCTAACCATCTGGTAACAACCTTCAAACCTTCCTCTGCTGCTAGCTTGACCTTAGTCCATGAATCGCCTCGAAATAAGATAACAGTATCATCTGCAAACGTGATCACTTTTGCATTAGGAAGTTTGATGTTACATAAATTATTAATATAAATAGAAAAAAGCGTAGGACCGAGTACCGATCCTTGGGGAACTCCAAAATTTACTTTTTGTCTGGTACTAAAAACATCTCCTAGCTTTAAAGTTTGGAATCTGTCACTAAGGTAGTCTCTAAAAAGTTCTAAAGGAATGCCGCGTATGCCAATAGCCTCCAATTTTCGAATTAATAAGGGAACAGAAACAGTATCGAACGCTTTAGCAAGATCCAGAAAGATTCCTATACATCTTTTCTTAGAGTCCAAACCCTCCACAACTTCATTAATAAAGTCTTCCAATGCATCGGTAGTCGATTTATTCTTTCTAAATCCGTACTGGTTATGAGAGATGATATTAAACTTTTCTAAATAGTTCGTTAGTCTATTATTTATAACTTTTTCAAATATTTTTGCTATTGTGGACAATAGAGATATTGGACGGTAATTGGAAATATTATTTCTTTCTCCTGACTTAAAAATTGGAACTACAAGAGAGTCCTTTAATATATTGGGGAATCTACCTAAAGAAATGCATAAATTTATGAAGCAAGCTAAAGGCTTTGCCAATGAGCTGACACATTTTTTCACAAATATGGATGATATACCATCCCTACCTGTCGAATTTGTATTTTTTAGGGTCATCACAATTTTGGAAATCTCCTTCTCGTCAGTGTCTAACAACATAAATGAATTACTTATAGAACTATCAGCTTTAAAGTTTTGCGCTAGTTGTCTCTCTGTAACGTTAAGTTTTTGTAATATGTTGTTAGACATTTCGGAACCAATATTTATAAAAAAGTCATTAATGAAATTGGATGACTTCTGGGGATCAGATTTCAATTTAAGGAGTTCAGACAAGTCCTGTGTTTTATTTGATACATTTAGGTTACATACCTGTTTTATTGTGCTCCATGTTTTTTTTAACGTCCTTAATGTTAGCTTGTAAATGCAATTTTTCATGTTCATATTTTAGATTATGTAAAACTTTATTACAATGGTTTCTATATCGGGTGTATATCCTTTTTTGGTTTTCATCGTTAGGGTTTTTCTTTAGCCTTCTATGTAATGTATCTCGAAATCTTATACACCTCAGTAAACCAGGTGTTACCCAAGGTTGAAGAATCTGCTTTCTGTTTGGTGTAATTATAACATTACTGCATTTATTGACAGTATCAGATAAAACTTCAATAAAATATTCAGAAGCCATATTAGGATCCCTAATTAATGAGAAGGCGCTCCAATCAAAATGTTTTAATAACTTATTAGCTTTCAAATAATCTATCTTCTTTATTTTACTATTACGTTGAAATCTCCGGTGTGTTTTGTTAAGTGGTATACATAAATATAGGCAGCTATGATCAGTAATCATCGAATTACAAACAACCGTCATCGGTTTGAAATTCGATTTAACAATGCAGTGGTCAAGACACTTACTAAGGCGTGTAGGTAGTACATGACTAGGAGAAAGATAATGAGTAGCAAGCATATCCAAGTAGTCGTCCGATCTAGAATCTTCATTGCAAGTGCTGGTGTCAATATTAATATCTCCCGATAAAAATATGTTGGGTATATATTTATGGTCAACAAGCAATTTGTCCAACGTTCTTAAAAAAATATCTATTGAACTAAATGATGGTGATCTGTAAATGCAGACGAAAGCATAATCGTTATTTACCTTAATTACAAGGCAATCAGCATCTAAAAGTTTAGGTTCGTATGCTGTGACATTCTCTAGTTTATTTTGTACATAAACAACCACGCCACTGTTTTTGTTAATGTGATTGAGAGTGTTAAAAACCTGGTATCCTTCCAATTTTGGTAATGATTCAGAATACTGCAGCCAGCATTCGGTTAGAATTATCAGATCATAATCTATATTGGTCCTCCCGAGAAATAGTTTAAAATCCTCAAAGTTTCTTTGGATACTTCTTATATTCTGTACAATAACATTAAGTGAATTATTACCCTTCAGTTTATATTGCGTAAGTTTTAGTGGATCATCGACCAAAACTGAATCACTAACGTTGACGTTATTGTCAACGTCGGCGATAACATTATCCAGGCTATCCAACATAAAAATGTTTAAATAATTTAAATAAGTATTGCAAATAAATTTTGATCGATTTTATTAGTCTCTTGATGTGAAGTGGAAATATATTTTGTTCTGACAACAGAGTAGGTACAGAGTGAGCATAACATAAATGATTTTTACTAAAATAACAGTATATTATGTAGTATATGTAAAAGTAATAAAATATAGTACGATAAATAATACATGATGTAGAAATACAAGCACCGCAAATTACAATTACTTGCTTAATTTTAAAAAGGCAAGAGTAACTACTGATTAAAAAATGTACACAAAATAGAGATAATAAAACATTTTGTATTAAAAGGTATTTGGCACTAGATAGTCATTTTGAAGCTAAATCTTCAATTTGCTTCAGCGAATTTATGACCATTGCTGGTTGTCCTTCGTTTACACGTAATAGTACGTTCCCCCGGGAAGTCCAGCAGTACTTACAGGTCCCTTTTTTAACGAGGTCTCGACCAGCTGCCAATATTTTCTTCGAGATAGGTGTTAGGCATTCAGATATATAAATTCGAGACTTTACACCATCAAAGCCTAGATTCTCAGTTGTTAAGGGAATATTTTTTTTCTCATTATTATATTTCTTGATACCCTTAAGTAGCACTTCCTTTTCCTTAATTTCTTTATATTCTATAATAATTGGTGCATTCCCTTTACCTTTCCTATATATATTTGCATCTTTTATGTGGTGGACTTGCAGAGTATCGCAAATAGTGTGTATAAGGCCAAATCCTCATTCTCTTCTCTAGGTATATTTCTTATTTCAACTTTATAAGTATACCCTCCAGGATAGGTATATACGACTTAGGTACGTCAAACTGAAAGATTTAAATTTTAAAACTATGTTAATGTCGTTGTGACTTGTGGTATTGTTAAGTTAGTAGTGCTACTTATAACAACTACATAAAATTATTATTGAGGTTATTGCAGTAGAAAATAACAGTTGCTAAATTAATATGGGCGATCTTTTAGGTATGATTTGTGATATTCAAATATTATAACAAGTTGTAAAATTGTCTCTTTAGTATATATTATTTCTGTCACTAGAATTCACCACATTACCTGAGGATGAAAAATCTTGTTATATGATATCAAGTGATGCTTTGAAGTTTTTTGTAAAAGGTAAAGGAGTTGCTGCTATAACGTTAATGTTTAAACTCAATGAGACACGTGAAGACAGGGTAAATATACATCTATATAAATAATAAATAATACAGCTATATAAGTTTTATTATTTTGAATATTTTTTCCATATATATATTAATTATACAATAATGTAGATTTTTATTGGAACTGAATATTCTTGGATAAAAAACAAAACTAAAGTTGAATCAACAAACATTATATTGGAGCATACATATACACCATTTTGGATCAGTTGGTATGGGCAAGAAATTAGAATTGGAATAGGAAATAATCCCAAACCTTTCTTGGTAGAGGAGAAACTTATAGATACTATAAATTATATCTCATTTTCATCAACAAACCATACTATGTACTGGAAATTAAGATGTAAGTTTCTTTTTATATTCAAGTTATGAATCGGAGCCCCAGCCAATATAATTAAGTCTAAATAACCCATGAATATTAAATCAACCATATTAAACGAATTTACTGTTTCACTTGTCCTCTGTCAACCCCTTAAAATCTACTATCATGATATCTTTATTTTTATTGATTTTAAAATAATAATAATGTTGTAGACACAGAAGCTAAAAATGATTTCATAGTGGCATATTATAACAAGACAATCACATACCCTTTTTCATATTATCCATATTGTTTCACAGTACCTCCTAAAATAAAAGAGCCTATGTATAAGAAGATAAGTGATGGTCAGTTGAAATGGGTCAAAATGAATGGTAATTGTCTCCCAGACAATGCTGTAGTTGGTGGATATGAGATGGAAGTTTTATACATTATGAGAGCTATGCATAAGGGAGCATTGACCCCTGGAAAGTTTGTACCCTCGATGGGAGCTGGGTATGTAGCATGGGGAAGTAATGCCCACAAAAAAACTGATATGGAGGTAATTAAGTACATTAAGGTATACATGTGGTGGGAAGTTGGATATTTTTATATTATGCTTGTCATTGAAAAAATCAATCAATAGTTTAATTTTTAAACTTTTTTGACCAAAAAGAAATGAGGGTTTTGATTTTAATTCATATATTGGAATGAGTGCATTATGCAAGCGTTATTTCCTCTTATAATGGATAACAATGTAACATTTCAACTTTGTAAGTGCAGTAATAGGAAACTAAAACAACCTGTAACAGATGTTTCAGCTTATTTATTAGATACAGAAGAATTATTTAAAAGTTTCAATGTTAAATAGGTCTGTTCAATTCTTAGTTGGCTTTAAATTCTAAGACTCTTGAAACAGAGTGTGATTTTCGAAAAAAAAAAATTTGCAAATACATATATGATATAACGTTCTATAAATAAAGAAATAACAGTTTGTAAACGATCAATTCAGCGTCGGCATTGTCCTGGTGGTAATTATCCACTTTTAAGCCTATGATGGGCTTTCACCCATTTGAGATCAAAAGAACGGATTTGAAAGTTTATTCGAATATTTCCATTTTTTTCGATCGATTGAAGTAAATGTAAGAAGTGTACGTCAAAAGATATACCGATTAAAATGACTAATTTTTTTCTTAACCAAAAAAAGTTATTTCATGTTATGCCACACCGCTGGTGGTACAAAACCTTATATCTGCCCTGGCGAGGTGAGTGATGCTTCTCTCTTTCAGCGATCATCTCAGTCGAGCTCAGACACTTTTTTAACCAGCACTTAATTTCATCTGTAGTTGTAAGTGGTAATTTTTTTTAAATGTACTGGTTTTGCTTATCTTTGCTGTATCCTAAGTACGCATTATTGCTCATTTCCTCTAATATTGCCTCCAGGTATTTGTATATTGACTAATGGCCCTACATCAGCGAGTAAAGCTTGAAATAGCTTTACTGTTACTATTAGATCTTAAAGCAACAAAATTATTGCAGGTTCTTTGCGGATATGATTGTATGTGGATTGGAACACAAAACGATGAAATACCAAAGGGCGCAGTAGAAGGAGGTTATTCAGGAGCTATTAATGAAACACTTTATATTGGCCGCGCTACGTTTGTTGGGGATCTTGTCCCTGGCAAAGTACAGCCGTCCCATAAAGTTTGTTACGCTGCATATGAAGGAGTTACTGTATCTAATTCGATTTACGAAATTTTAGTTGTGCCTACTGCCTCGTAAATAAGTTACCAGTCATCCTTTCTGAACGGGGAACTATTTATTTGATTGTTATAATAAAATAAAAAAAAAATATTTTTGTTTGATTGCTTTAAGAACATATATGAGCGTTTGAACAGCTCTTGAGCTTACCGTTTCGGTCTGGACTTGAGGCTAACTCATTGTCGAATTTACAATTATATAGTCGATTGCTTTCATACAGATCTTTATGAAATGTGAAAACACTGAAGCAATTAAACCAATTTCAAAAAGTACAAACTTGCCTGTGTTTTGAGGATTATACTGGTTCACTCTTTGATGTCATAATTTAAAGAATCTGCAGTTTAGGAGTCTGATAAATGCTATCTATTTATGCGTATAATGACAAGTTCTTAATGTTTTTTTTTATTTTGCAAAACCTAAAAGTTAACGACGTTAAAAAAACAAAAATAATTTCATCATATTCTTCTAGAAACTTTATCGAAAGCAAGCTATTGTTAAGGAATAACCAGTGATAATTTTGTTGCAGATATTGTGTGGATACGATGGTGTTTGGGTTCCAACTGAGGGAGATAGAATTCCCCCAGGAGCAATGATCGGCGGATATACTGAGTACGAAGAAACCATGTTTGTCGGTCGCGCAATTAATAATAATAATGTTATACCCGGAAAAATCGCACCTTCTCATAAAGTTTGCTATATTCCTTACAATGAAAAAGAAATTGCCAAAGCTAAATATGAAATCATAGTTACTCCGCATTCCTCAAATGTAAAATAAATATTTCTTTACTGATGATCTAATCGATAACAGAAACGAGATTGTAATTCTCAAAACAGAATCATCGATGCTGGTCGAGAGTTCCGAGGCTTTGCTGTTCGTACAATAAATGTTGAAGTAAACCGCATTATCCGTAACGTTCGCATTTCATGAATCGGTGACACCTTGAGAAGTAAATAGGTGTTTTCCTGCAAAGTTTCTGATTGCACTCTGATAGAACTCATCTCTGTTAACTTTGTTGTTCAAGTTGCTCAACTCCACTTTACGAAATATACTTAATAAAAGTCTGATAATCTGGCCACCTGGCGGCGGTGTTTCAAACTATGGAGATTTACCTCATTTTTTTATTAGTTTTTTTTCGAATCTCAATAATAACTTTCTTGTTTCTTATTTGCCGTCGGCGTATTGAAATTAATTCAGTTTTAGTATTGCAGCTAGTGTGGAATATTTTTAGTTATGAATTACCTAACAGTTAGAAAAAATAACTAGGAAACAACGTTTATTTACAACTTTAGACAAAAATAGAATAACACACATAAAATATATATACATATATGTAATTACATTAGCTCAAGTGACTTTCTTTTTTTTTTTGATACATTCTGAAGGTATTTGATATCAGCTATTAGTACTTTATGTTTCATTTCAAATGTAACGATTTCTTCACGTAGCCTTTTCAGTATCTGTCCATTCTCTTTAAGCATTTCCATTTTCTTTGTCAGTTCCATTTTTATTGCTAGTTCCTGAGAGTCAGCTGTCTGTGATGGTACAGAGACATAAGATAGGGGATTCCCCGGTACTTCCTTCATTGTTGTAATATCCATTGCATTTTGTGACTCGCTTACAGGAATCCATACAGTATGCGGTTCTGTAGTCTGATTTTCACACGCAGGGTTCTGTAAGCCAAGATACAATAAAAAGCTCATAATAAGACAAAGATTTGTGTTTAGAACATAATATTATTATCGTAATATATTTTTGTACACATTGTTAATTTAAGGTCTTATTTTTTTTGTATATTTAATCCCCGTCGCTGAGTTGTCATGTTGTACGGATTTTAATATGTAAGATAGCAATTCAAAACGGTTAGAATAATACTACTACAGTAGTTTTACGGTTTTTATTTTGTATCGTATACTTTATTAAATAATGTAGCTTTTTATAAGTACTTAACAATAAACGATATCAAACAATAAACGAAAGTTTATACCGTTAAAGAACTTGAAGCAGAGGAGAGATTCGGTAAAGGAGCCTCAACGTTTTCGGGATTTTCTAGTTGGATTTCAACCTCGCCATTGGTTCCTAAAATACCATTATCTTGATCTTCGAGAAGATTAAAGTCCTCTATTATTTTCCTTTTGAGTGTTAAGATCTAGAAAAAAAGGAATAACTATAAGTATATAAAAATATATATAAGGTAACTGCGTTCATATCAGTTTACGTATCGAGATAACTTAGCTGATAAGCCTTTAAAATATTTGCATTATGTAAATTGCAGCGCTTTTTTTTTAAGTTATTAATTAGGACCCTTAGGGTCACGGGGCAATAACTTCTCTAACAGTCGCCGGAGCACAACATTAGTTTTAGAATGTACAGGTAGAGTATTATTTTAGGTAGCTTATTATGCTACTAAAATTTTAAATTACAATTCGTTTCTGAATTCCCAGTGCAAATAACCATCTGTGTTTATGTTTGTAAAAATCTAAGGTTGCTTTCGATTTTGGATAGGAAAAGTATAAATTTGTGGTCCGAGTACCCAAAAACTTTAGTTTTAAAACTACATATATAGTCTACCTATTAAGCCACATAAAATTTGTTAGGGCTAAAGACTTCAATTTCATATTTAAATGGTTGGTAAT
>JAPOND010000026.1:2583422-2598695 GCA_028829205.1 Ithomia salapia aquinia | reverse complement strand
ATACACGTATTAAGTCACAAAATTTAAGGATATAGCTTACAAATTTCCCAACCGGTCATTACTCCTGTTATACAGAAACGACCGCGTCACGTGCGTGTGCGCATAGCTGATCGATCGAAGCTTTTTGTCGTGTTGACGTCTCCATCCATTCTCGAGCAAATTGCCGCAGACCTAACACAAAACCCTCGTGTCGTGATTGAGTGAAGAGCCGTACCATTATTTTGAATAACTCCCACTATCCATCACGAACTAAGTTTAAAGTTACTTCTAACTCGATTTGATGTATTGATCCATTAAAACCTCACGTGTAAGATACTAAATTTAAAAGAGTAATGAATTCTTAAACAAATTGGAACCATATCTAATAATTATCAACGAAAAAATAATTTTATCGAACAATTAAGCATCCTAAATGAAGTTAAACCAATTAAAGGTGCTCTAAAAATATATAACTTCAAAAAATATATAAATGTACCGATTAGGGTTGTCAAAAATGATTAAAAAGTTGGCGGCGAAGTAGAGACGAGGATACAAATTGGCCGAGTCTCAGTTCGTTATTTATAACGTATCTATTTATTCAGCTGAACAGCTTGACCTGAATACGGTAATGTCATCGTGTTTGCTCTGTTCTCTGTCTGATATACCTTTAATTTGGAAGGTATTATTGACGAAACGGTATGAAAAAAGTAAGTTTTTTTAAATGTTAGACTAATGTTTAATACGCATGTTCCATGCAACTTCAGTATGTATTTTTTTAAATGTTGCTTGGCTGCATTTATAAAAGCAAAAGCTATCAATAGCAACGATAAAAACATTGAATAAGTAGCCCGGTTCTGGGAAATAAATAGGAAGTCTTAAGATGCTAGTTTTTATGTCACCTGGTGGGTAGAATTTATAGAAAACTAGACACCACTTTACATAGAAAAGGCAAACTGCTCTGATTGGTATTTCAAATGAGACCGATACTATTTCCTACTTCATTTGATTTCATTTTGATGTCATATAAGTTTTATCATATTAATAACCAAATCTTTTCCAACCTAAAATAATTTTTAAGTTTTATTAACTATTTTAAAGCGCGTAGGTCATACTTACTAAAGTTGATGTTTTGTTTTTACGCAATTTTTAGTCCAGTTCAAGATAAAAAGCTATAAACGGTGGCTTGACCTCTTCGCTACATCTTAGTACCCATCTGTACGCCATAGAATTCAGACGTACGTACGCCCATCCAATTATCACCTCAATGGATTCAGCTCAAAATCAATCAGAGATGATTGCGTATCGAGTACTGATGGAAATAAAACGAGAGCAAAAAAAATGCGGTGGAACGCATTTTTCTCATTTAATAGTCTTGCAAAACTGGATTAACTCTCGTTCTAGGATCACATAAACTGTATGATCCAGAATGTTTATTTTAAATATAAGCAGATTTCGTAAGCAAACTTAACCACTTAACTATTTGTAAGTTACACGACAACTGACTGAATATTCAATCTGCACGAGCGGGAATTACAATAGTTTGTTACAATAGTTTGTCATCAACTGCATAACGATGCACTTAATGTAACTTAACAGAACAAGATGCATATCATGTAACGCATAACAATACATAACAGTGGAGCCTGAGCTCCTAATTCTATTTCTGGCGTCTGCATCTGAGCCCTTGAGTGTTACCAGCTTAACCGCAAATTGTTCTAACGTTATGCAACGTAATGCTTATGAACCGAGCTCTGTTATGCTTTAAAATATCCAGATCACAACTGAATTGGCTACGGAATGTAAATTTAATTAAGCACTTTTATTCTCATCACGTAAAGGATCGTGTTGTTCCCGACCCCTCCCCACCCTTCCCCCCACCTGCTGATGACATATTACACACGGATGGATTAAAAACTCCGTTCACAGCAGCCGTGAAATTGAATTTATTTAGGGTCCACTCCACATCAAGTCGTGTGTCAACACTATTTACATAGAGAATATTTTCAAGAACTTGAACCATATTTATACAACGCCGTCGCTAGATGTTTATTGAAATATTTCTTTGTTAATCCAAACAACTTCGTTTAGGGGGCGGTCGGATTCGGGATCTGTGAATATAGTATTAATAGGATTTAGTAAAATGATAATAGCTATTGAAGGGATTTTTATAATGCCATCTATTTCCGTCTTGTTATGGATGAAAGAGACCACAAAAAAGGCAAGAATTTAAGATAATCCATGGAACTGGACAATTTACACGTAGAGGAATGGTGACGTTACTGATAACTGTTGGCATAGGTCGGAGAAAAAACTTAAGATAACATTTAAAGATAACGCGCCGGAAATACAAGTACTTTGTTAAATATGTAACCTAATGTTTTGTCAAAATTATTTCTCAATTTTAACTTGTAATTAAGATGGTTGTGGTAATACGAAATTTTATATCGTACAATGCCATTCATGTATCTACTTACCCTTCGTTTTTTCACCGCAGAACCAAGAAACCCAAAACTCGTTGTAAGGATCTTCTTACAGGCCAGATGTGTTGTGTTGTCATTTTTTATTGACCCAAAATTAATTACCTCCCAAAGTAAAGTGTAAAAGTATCAATTTTCAATTTTTTTATTTTTTTTTTGTGCAATATATTACAGGTGAAATCTATAATATTTTATTTGTTTCGTTTTCAATATTTTTAATACTAAAAATCTATTTATTTGCTATCCCGATAAGTATTTGTAGAACTGAGATGAGAGATATGCCATAACCATAAACTACTCAAAAGATAGTAGCTGCAAAGTTGAGCTTTATCAGGACGCATTACTTTTCAACAAGAAATATACATATATATACAATGTGGTTGTTAGTAACAGTTTATATATTGATTTTAAATCAATTTTATACTGACAATTGCCATCACCCAACAAAATTTATAAAACATAAAATTCACACCTTAAAAATTCGCCATCTTTTTTGTAATATAATAAAATAAAACCGTGTCCCGGAGTGTCAAAAGACACATTTATTCGTTTATTGGATTGGTCGGTAGAATGTAAATAAATGTCATCTTAAATAAATGACGTCGATCCAAGATCGAGATCTTACCGCTCTCTCCCGTGGAGTTTCTCCGGATTACAGTAAAGATACGAGATATGTTAATATACATTTAAATAAATTATGTCTGTTTATTTTTTATTATAAACAAATTTCTGTTTAGGATCTTTACCGCTGTAAGTAGGTTCTAAATAAAAGTTTAATAATTTTGAAATATCAAGTTTAGAATGTTCTTACTTTAGACAGTACAGAATCCGTTTACAAGTTTCATTGTTTGATTGAAATTCTAATTTCTAAGCAAGAACAAAAGGCAGATGGTTGTAAAGTTGACAAAGATGAATTGCCGGTGCCGTAGTTCAGTACAAAGGCACAAAAAGCCGTCACAGAACGTCGGGTTACCTGCGGAGGCCTGGACCCTTTTAAATCTGTCACACTGACAATAAAGAAACTGTAACAGGGCAATATAACTCGGAACATAGCCTAGATCTAAATAGAGTTCTTAGAATAATTTAACTTAAATAGATCACCATTTGCCTTTTACTATATTGTTACCTGCGACTTTGATCGCGTGGACTTTTAAATAAGACATTAAAATCATCTTCTTATCTATGACTATGATGATCTAATGCTTTAATCGTTTTAAAAGTTGTAGGTTTATCATATATAGCCTGACCTTTCTTAATTAATGAACTATCAAATGTAAGAAATTTGTAAAGTTCAAAATTTATATTAGTATAAGTGATTTTTATTCCACAGTTATTGCTATTATAATTTCTAGTATTACCTAATGTTTGTATTTATTTAAAATTGAGCGACTTTAATGTTGAATTCTAACATTGTATAAACTTTTATTTATAATAAGATATTCCAAAACCCGAGTAAATAAGCATGTCAAACAAATATACAATATGTAGGTATAATCATATTTTTATTTTACGTATACGTTCATAAATATCAAAATAACAGGAGTTTTTAAAATATACTGACCTAAATGTATGGTAGGTACTTTAAGATTTTATATGATTTAAATATTTTTCAATTTTCCTCAAATCAAGTAATGCTACTAAATTGTATTTGATGCTATCTGATTGTTACCCGCGACTTCGTCTGCGTGGAATTTTTATATACACCTCCCTTGTTTGAAATAAATATTATTAACTATTTCATTGATTTCAATTTTGTTTTTGCTGTAATATTTTTTATCGAAAATAAACCCTGAAATACTTTTTATACTCGCTATCCGACAATGAAGTTTCATCAAAATCGGTTTACCCATTTCAGACATCAGCCGGCACTGAAACATGTGAAAAATAATATTTTGGTATATGTTGTATAATATGTCTAATAAAAAGCGGTTATTTTAATATTACAAACAGACACTCTATATTTTAATATATATCTATAGATTATAATGGCATTTTTCGTCACACGACACAATTCGGGATGGGATTTTGGCACCTCAATACAATAAAAGATAAAACCAATATGATAGATAAGGGTTTGGCTATAGTGCGTCCCAAAATTACCGTAAAATGAGATTAGGATCAGATTTGACTTGAAAGGTTTGCATTTAAGAATGCTTTTGCAATTTTATCTTTATCTTTTCTATTTTAATAGAAAAATATCGTTTTTCAACGAATACATGTCACGTGCTTCTGGCGTAATAGTGAAATATTTATTGTGTTTAATTTACATATCTTTTTTATCTCGTTATATAAGGTTGTCAAAAGTAACTATTAAAATCTATAATGTTTATAAATATATTGGAATATACAGTTCGTTAGTCAATAATATCAATTAGTCAATAATATTGTGAAAGCTTATCACTGTATTACCGTTAATATCGACTGCTGTTCATTATCATTTTTACTGAAATGATTAATTACTTATCAAGATGCACTAGTTCGAAAATTATATAATAATACAATAGGTATAACAATAGAAATAAATGTTTATTTTAAATCAATTGAAACATTTTTGCTGTATTTTTATATAAAGATACATTGCCCACACAAATAAAATATAAAGATTTCTATTGCATATATAATTATTAATTATACTAAATTATTAACCTAGACAGTTTTAGATTGTAAAATTGTAAGGTTATGCAAAAAAGAACTCTCTAGCCTGGGATACAGAATCGAAAGTAGAGCGACAACAATTGGCAGTTTAGAATTTTCTAACAGAATAATCGTGTTACTGTAATTCTAACATAATATGTATATAATAGATAAAGGATGTTATGTTTTTGCTTACCCAAAAGTCTCCATACTTCCGCACTGCTCAAGTAAACATTGAGATGTGCAAGGCATGCCGGCAATAACAGTACGAACGCAAACCACTTCATTGTACTAGTTCTAATATTTGAGTCTACAGCCCTAAACCCTCAATGTTCACCAGTTATTAATCTCACATTTTCAACCACCGGCCAACTACGCTAAGTCGTCGATTCAAGATTACACACTCGGATAAAATGTACAAATTCACGTGGAAACTGTAACGTATACACGGTTAGAGTTTTAAAGTGAAAAATATTATTAAACTTTACTCATATACAATCCTATAAACACTTAGAGTCTGATAAAATTCACGTAAAACAATAATAATCAGATTGTTTTCAATAATACGCAGCGACACCTCCGCTCTGTCACAATATATTCGTCAAACTGGTTACTGGTTGTGTTGCCAGTTGCCACTTGCCAGCCTTCCTATGTCCCTTCGCGCTTGCCAGCTGTGGTAAAGCAGTTGAAGGATTTGAGCGTGCCTTGTATACTTGCTTATAAAAAAATCTACAGATGGCGCTCGAAAAAACTCTATACTTACGCATAGATGGCAGCACGTGTTTCAAAAAGTTAAAGTTTTATAGTAATTTCTTCAAGGAAGATAATTAAAGAGCGTAAGAGCGTAAAATCACAACCTCGGAAGAGTTTTACTAAATTTTAAAACCTGGAATGTGACTCATCCAAACCGAATTATCTTTTATATAACTTATATTTTGTACACTAATAAGCCTAATTACCCTAATAACGAGCCACTATCACTAGAATTTCGTACAAAAATTATTACATATAGCACACGTTTGGCCGTGGTACATTAAACATAGATGATTCTTATCACTGACATCCTTAGGTAACGTGCAAAAGTTAAATATTGTTATTATACAAAGTTGTATCACGAATTTTTAATAGATGTCGTTAAACTAAATGATACATTTATAAATTTTGACAGTTTGTTTTGTTGTCAAGTAACAGATTTTGTTTGATAAAATATACAAGTGTAATTATTAATTTATACAAATTATTATTATCTAAAAAAATAGGTAGTAACGATAGACATTTTTCTTAAAATCATTAACATTGCCTTCGTTAAGATTTTTATATGGACGGAATTATACATATAGATAAAGTAGAATAAAGTTTAAACAAACATTTTTTTCAATATTATTATCTGAAACGTACCTTGATGCATACGAGTTATTTTTTTAGGTTTTGTAGGTTAGGAATTTCGTATAAACTGCTAAATAAATAACTTTTTCAACACTTATATTACATCTTCGGTAGTATAGTGGTAAGTATCCCCGCCTGTCACGCGGGAGACCGGGGTTCGATTCCCCGCCGGAGAGATTCTTTTTGTCAAACAAATCATTGTTAGGTTCTTTTTATATTATTTTTTTAAATTTAAATTGTTTATATTTCTAGTTAATTCATCTTACAATATTTTTTTTTATTGTCGACGAAGCAAAAAATTATGATTTTAAAATACCCTTCGTTTAAATTTTGTACTGTCTGTTATAATTGAAAGCTAACTTATAATAATATTATTATCTTTATCTACAAAAAAAAATAAGTACATAAACTGAATTCTACCCTAAAATGGCGCCTTGAAAGTTGCTTTGTTGTGCAAAGCTTTCATGTTTATCGATATAAAGTTAGCAATGGCAATGGTCTAAATATTAATTTAGAAGCAAAGAAGCAACATGTGATGAGTGATGTAGTGAACGTAATGCCAAATTTTTGTCAGCCATGATGAATGGGAATTATGATTTAGACATAAAAGATAAAATTTATATAATATTTTTACCAAGTGTTCTCGTAGCACCGAAAACTTTAATTTAATTATAAATAATGTTCTAAATTCTAAAATATACAAGTGTTTACAATACAACTAAGGCTACATTAATATAATATTTTTTTACTGTTTCTGTTGTGTGTAATAGGTATATTTGCATTTGATCTGAAATAATCTCAAAGACATCATAGAAATCCATAAATAAAATAATTAAAGAAATAGAGACAGCCGATTGAACTTATAATTTGTAATTGTTAGTAAAAGGTTAAAAAAAATGTGGTAAACCAGATTTTATCCCGTTACTATTGTATTATACGCGTGTATAATAAGTGTTATTTTTTATAATAATTATATTATTCACCATAATATAGAATGAATTTAGTACTTTACTAATTTTGTCGTTGATTTTCATAAAAACAGTTCATATACGTGAATGATGTGAAAAGCGTAGACATATTTTTTTGAGATCAATGAACAAATTATCTGGAACAGGATTGAAACCAGTTAAATTATATATGGTCACAACTCTTAAGAAGCTAGGTAAGTGGTAGAACGGTGTAACTTTTACGGGAAATTAAAAAGTCAGAATTAAGTTTCAAAAAGTTTCAATCTCATAAAAAAAGGTAGATTTCATGATAATATCTGTTTTGCGCTCATCTCTAAATGTTATTGAAGTCTTATTTTTATGACAAAAAAATTACTGAGATTTTGTAGCTTGGATCACCAGCCTTTTACAGCTATCTTTCGAACAATATAAATAGGTAGGTACTCGTCAGTGATAACAAAGACTACTTTATTCAGAGCCTGTTAATTGTAGGTACTAACTTGTACGTGCACTGTGTCAATTAGGTAGTACTCGCAGACGTACTGTTCTTCTTCTTTTTAAAAATATGGCAATCTCGAAGATTCGAGACGTACTGTTGTTCACCCAAAAAATTGTGTTGTTTTGAAATGTCAATCCACAAAATGCAGAAGCTCCCCTTATTAGATTGACACTACGTGCTATTTAGCATTTATTTAGTTTTTAAAAGATATTTTCAGAATTTGATGGACTGACCAGAAAGTAGCTACAATAAACAATTTTAATAAGCTTGATAAATAGGTATACGGCCAACCCATGGCACATTTAGATTTGTTAAGGTGTGTGTAAGGTAGTTAGTAGGTATACGGTAGGTAAATTGTGGTGGAATAACACTACTCTATATCCTGTTACCTGTACATATATTTAAATCCCTTATAAGATATTATATACAGAAGAGCGAAGGAGACGTGAGAGTCCCGTTCTTTATTTCGTGTATACTATAATATGTAGCTATGTGTGCATAGTCAAGTTTTGTCAATATAATGATTAATTAATACGATTTAATACTACGAACATAATTATTCCAAGGAGTCGCCTAAATTTGTAATTATTTATTTTAATTTTAGATGTCAGATAAGATTACACTAGACGCTTGTAGTAAATAAGAAAACGGTATTGGAAAATATAATTTAATACAAATATTTCGATATTTAACACGTTAATAAATATGTGTCATGCTTTGGTAAAATTTTTAAAAACCAGTTAAATCTTTATTTAAAATCGCATCACATAAATAGTAATATAAAATTACAACTTATCATTTAATTCAATAATGGACGTTTGTGAGTATTACATTATCAATATAAAACGGTTACGATACGATAACATATAATACGAAAGCGACGAAAATTAAATAGTAACATAAAGGCGAGGCTACAATTATGGCACAGAGGAACTATAGATGCGGGCCGCGCGCTCATTTATCCTTGGGTTTCTTTTCCTTCTTCCTCGGCGGCGGCACGGGTACCGGCGCGTCGCCGCTCGACGCACCCCCCTCCTTATCTACCACTTTCTTTACTACTTTTTTCACTATTTTCTTTTTGGGTGCGTCAGACTTGGAAGTTTTGGGGGCTTCGGATGCCTCGGGCGACGCCGGAGCCGACTCCGGCTTGACCGAAGTTTCTATCTGCGAGGCGATGGAGGGTTTAGACTTGACGCCGATCTGGGAGAGCGAAACGGCGGGAGAGGTTTCGACGGGAGGCGTGGGCACCTCGGGCTGGTCGACAGAAAGACCGCGCGGCGGCAGAGGTGCGTGCTCAGGGGGTGAGGAGAGCGCAGGCGGGGTGGGGGAGGTGACGGTGGGGGTGCGGAGCTCGCCGGCGATGATAGCGTGTGCGAGCGCGGCCGCGTCCTCCAGCTCGCTGTCGGGCGTGGGCAGCGCGTCGCAGGGTGCGGGCGGCTTCAGCGTCAGTTTGCCCGCCGGCTTGCGACGCTCCTCCGCTACGCAACCAATTATCCCGCCTTTATTTCTCTCTTTCGGTTAAGTGAGGCGTTAGTAGGGCTGTCACATTAGAGAGCAAGCTCGGTAAGGGCCTGGAACAAAGTTAGCGAAAACGGAGCTACACGGTTTAGTTGAAATGATGCAAGCGGAAAGTTAGACAGTTGTGTCAGTTTAGCGAATTAGCTGGACATCACAAGGACAATTATTCGCTTGATTGACCCATAATTCTAGATGGTCTTTATGGTAGTTTTCTAGCATTGTTCTACAACAAAATGTTATTAAATAATAATTTATTATTGAATTGTGATCTACAAGATGTCTTGTGAATATTTAAATTCTAGTAATAACTCTCCTTGTAATGTGTAAACGATTATGAGAAGCAAATAAACAAAAGAAAATGATGCATGTTTAATTTAACTTAGATGAAACGCAATCATGACAACCTCCTCCCTAATTTTGAATATCAAGTTTATAAGAAGATGCAATAATATATTGAATGAATAAGAGCTGGAGTGGTCATAACGCATTTTCAGATCCAATGTATCTGGCTGTTACTGATCCAAATGAATACCAGAAATAGTCCTAAAATGCTGACGTTACCCAAACGTCCCTGCGTATTACACACACTTGGACTCAACCCAACATTTAATCATTAAACGTCTTGAGACATTTACAAGGACAATGAACAAACAACTGCTTTTAAAGTTGAACAAAGAAATAAATAGGTGCTTAAATATTTTGTTTTGGGTCCAAGTGAAAATTGGTTATTACCTGTTCTATCAAAGCCGCGTCTCTTGCGCTGCTTCCTCGGTAGCTGGATGAAATAATAACGAATTTTTGAACGTACTCAGTAAAAAATAAAACCAAAACACAAAACTGCACAAAAGATAATCATGCATCTTTACGGGGACGATAATATGCCAGTTTTGCAAGTCGTGACACTCCCGTAAAAGATGACATTGAATAAAATATTAGTAACAGAATATGAAAACGGCAAAATTAACTCGGTGAGATTTAAATGCAAAGCCGATCGGTTAGCTGTAATCGGCGATTTACTTACTTTTGGCAGCTGGTGTGGGAGGGATTTCTTCCTTGGCAGGCGTACTAGCTAACGGCGGACTATCTGAGGCAGCCTCTGGCTTATCTGAGGATTGTTTAGACGAAACCTCGGATATTTTTAAAGACGGTTCTGGTGGAGTCTCTACTGCGGGCGCCGGAGTTGTTACGGGAACTGCAGCTGGAGTTTCACTGACGGTTGGTTCGACCTGAGGTGCTGGAGTGCATGCATCATCAATTTTTAACGCCTCTACAGCAGCTACTGGGATATCTATGGAAGGCGTAATCTCCTCCTTTGGCTCGGTTGGCGCTGCGACTGCCGCTTCTACTGGAACGGGAATGGGGTCTTCCGGTTTACCTGCAGATTCGGCGGCTTCATTTGCTGGAACAGGGATGTCGACAGGTAGTGGTTCTTCGACAGGTACTGCTGGTGCTGGGGTTTCACTTGGAGCCACAGTTTCTTTTGTTTCAGTAGATGCCTCAGTTTCTGTAGCTTCCGCAGGTGTAACACTTACTGTTGTTTCCGAAGTGGAAACACTTTCAGTCGCTGGAGTCGGTGCAACCTTTACGGTTGCTTCAGGAGAGGAAACACTCTCAGTTGCTTCAGTCGGTGCAACATTTACGGTAGATTCAGGAGAGGAAACACTCTCAGTTGCTTCGGTCGGTACAACATTTACGGTTGATTCAGGAATGGAAACATTCTCAATTGCTTCAGTCGGAACAACATTCACGGTTGATTCAGGAGAGGAAACACTCTCAGTTCCTTCAATAGGTGCAACATTTACGGTTGCTTTAGGAGAGGAAACCGTTTCTGACGCTTCAGTCGGTGGAACATTTATCGTAGTTTCAGGAAGGGAAACACTTTCTACTGCTGCAACGGGTGCGACAATTTCGGAACCATCAGAAGGTTTAACACTATCGGAGGCTTCAATCGGCGCAACAGTTTCCGATGCTTCGGAAGGGGGAACACTTTCTGATGCTTCGGAAGGGGGAACACTTTCTGATGCTTCAATCGGTGCAACAGTTATTGATGCTTTGGGAGGAACAATACATTCGTTGGCTTCGGGAATGGAAACACATGCAGATGCTTCAGGAGAGGGAACACATTCTATTGTCTCAGCAGGCGCAGCAGTTTCTACCGCCTCTGTCGGCACAACGGTTTGAATTGCCTCAGTGGAAACGGAATCCTCGGAAGAGACAATCGGTACGGATACCACTACTGGTGCCTCTGCTGCGACAGGAGTTTCAGGGGGGACTTCTGTAGAGGTAGTACCTTTGGTTGATTCTTCGGGTTTCAATTCAACCTGGTCTACAGGGGCCTCTTTAACTTCCTTAGCTTCCTCTACTGGTATCTGCTCCTTATGGGGTGAAGGTTGCCTAGGCGGTGAGCTTGGTGGTTGACTTAGAGTTTGTGATATTTTTGCCCAGATATTGTCAAAGGAGTCAGCTCCCATGTAATCGATATTGCCGGCCTCCCAGCCCTGTCGCCTCGTTAATTCATCAACGGCCTCCTGCTGCTGCGGCGCGCCCGGCACCACGCGGGCCAGGTTACCAGCGACACCGGTCTGAAACACCAAGATAATATATTATTTAAATGAATTAATCTTGTTACCAAAAATATGTAACATATAATCATATAGAAAAATTAGTTTTGTTAAAGGTTTCACAAGTAAGTATTATAATTGCATGCAAATCTAAACAAGCTACTACTTCGATTTAACAGTATTTAAATACTCATCAAAATGAAAGGTCTGTACATACCCTTTTGATAACTCTACAAAGGTTGACCACTTACTTGACTCTCCTCACCGTTTAATCTATCAAAGTTTATATCTTCTAGAAAATCGTCAATTGCATCTTCGAAGTCGCTTGAAGATTCCAATGATGGTGTTGGTGATGAAGGTAACAAAGGTATTTCGTGAATACAAACTTTTCGCCCTCGTGAATCTATCGTCACTGTATGTCGTAAATAGAAGCCGTCGTAAGGATGCCTGGGATTTAATTCCATATCAATATCACTATCGCTCTCGAAATCACACCCGTTTACATGTAAGTTTGATTTTCGATGATTCTCATATATTCGTTCATGGTCCATCATAACTGTATATACTAGTTCCTGTCGATTCTGTTTTTTAAATTGTAAATAAGGGGATTGAAGATTCTTCATAGAATTATGTGTAAAGGGTTCATTATTTGTAATATTTTCACATGTATTTTCAATCAAATTGTGGGATTGGCTACTAAAGTGTGCCTGATTTGTTAGGGTTTCTTGAAGATTGTTAGTATGTTTTTGTCCTGGATCAAAGTGGAGTCTGTCTTGATGATGTTCAGAAAAGTGATGGCGATTGTGATGACTCTGATTATGACCGTGGTGATATAATGCTTCCTGGATTGGTGTATCTTGCTGTTGTGAAATGTCTGAATGTGAGAACTGTTGTGTATGTTGAGATTGATGACTAGATTCACTGTAGTGCCATATGTTTCTATGTTCATTCTGGTTTAGGCTGTGTGCTTGTTCGTAACTTGTGTGAGCGTATTGTACAAAGTTGTGAGCATTATCTGTTTCAAAATGTTGTCCGTGTGGTTGTGTGTAATCCCAGGCATATTGTCTAACTTCCTGATATTTATTGTTTTGTTCAGTGGATTCATCTTTGCTAGGTGGGATGACTCCTCTATACACATTCCATGGATCATGGAATTGTTGAATATCAAGGTCAGGCACATTGTATTCAGAATCTTGCAATTGATTATCAGGATGATGCCATGGAAATTCAGAACTTGAGTCCAAAGCTGGTTCATAGAGACCATAGTTCCGCACTGGTTCATCATATTCGACTGATTCTTCGAGTCCAAGCGCCAGTAGAGCTTCCTCCACATCAGCCTAGTCAAGCGATAATACAGCTCAATAGGAAAGCATGCAAGAAAAGACTTGAAAAAAGCTTCACGCACTAAACTACAAGACGGTGCAAGCTTGATCCAAGCTATTAAAAAATATAAACAAATGCTACTAAATAAACATACAAGAAATAACATTAATTCAAAACATAGGAAAAGATGTTATTAAAAATATAATAAATAATCTGGATCATTTGAAAAGCAAAACATAATAATTGTTGTATGTTTATTCAAAGGTTACAATTTCACCAAAATACCAACACCTCTATAGTCAACCCAATTTTTAACGACCATATTCCAACCTTTAGAAAAAAAAAACAATATTTAAAATTTTGAAAGTTAGACAATGTTAGTATTTTGGAGAAATATTCAGTTCATCAAAAATTTAAGTAATCTCTAGCACAAGGTGCGCAAGTTTAAAGGAAGCATTAGTTTGAGGTAAAACAAAAGAATAAAAACAAAAGTAATTTATATAAATTTAAATTAACATCCTATAATAAAAGAAATCGAAATATTTTTCCAAGTCTCACCTCCTCAATATTGGAATCCTGCGGTTGCTTAGAACACATGTTGTACCGGTCAGATACTAGACTAGTATGAGTTTAGATTGATTTACTAGACTTTATGAAGGGTATCGCTAAGTAGTTGCGGTCGTGAACCGTGAAATCCTAGAAGCCGTATTGCATTTGATCTCATTGTGGTAATTGATATTGGATCTAATAACTTACCAATGCTGCATTCCGCATATGATACCGTAAATTAGAATATTAAATAACGATATATGCTTAGCAATATCTCATAAAATCTAGCAATTAATCTCAATACAGTCAATTATCTCATAATTAGTATGGGCTTACCATTTGGGTATCTAGTTGTGCATGAACCTCAGGGACAAAAAGATCCCACCAGAGCTGCAGAAAATCTTTCAAATGTTCCGGCGCATCCACTGACCGAGATTGCCAGTTGAATGGTTGAAGCCATGGTTTGGCAGCGCCGATGAAGTGAATAATCTTTAAATTTTTTCCGTAACTGAAATTGAACAAAACCATATTATTAAAAAGAAAAACAAAATAGACTTCAAATTTGTAAGTTATAAGCTTACTGTTTTAAGGCTGGGATATAAGAGTAAAACGCAGCAGACGTCACGTTGTACAGAAATGGCAAATGTTTGTTGATGTCACCATGGGCCCAGTCCGAGAAGTAAGAGTTCAAGAGACCTTGGTCACCACCTAAGTAATTAAGTGAAATGTGTAGTTTGACCTTCCATATTACTCTAACAGCTTATTAAAATGTGTTGAATAATCCACTAAGAAACTTAGCCAAGTTCTAAAAAAGAATTAAGCGGAAGTACCATCAAAACTGCCCCTTTCGGATGCAAATGTGACAAGTTTGCTGAAGGTGTCAGCTGAGGGCGAGAACACGAAGACACCAGAGTTAAAGCAGTCGGGCCAGCCCACGTCCGGGGCGGCTGACAGCTCCGAGCGGTCGAACAACTCATCGCAGTTTTGAACTACCTATCGATGGGATTATTATTTGTGTATTTTAGTATAAAGTATTTAAACATATGTGGAAATTGGATCGATGGCTTGAACGTTTAAAAATAATAAATATTTCTTTACGTGAGGATAAAATCTTAAGCATACCTAAAATAGAAGATATCAATCTTAAATCATCCTGATTTTCAAGTCATTAATAGAGATACTAAAGAAACATTTTACTTTCATCTGCCATCCACGACACAAGTCACGTGATACATGTTATCATAATGAGTAGTTTTATCTGGACTTATTTGACACATTAACCCGTTGATAAAAAACTTCTCTGCATTACACAATAATTGATCCCATTTAAAGTCATTTAATACTATAATAATGTTACACCGTATATAATCCAGTTATATCTATAATATGTAACTGGATCT
>JAPOND010000025.1:690577-701700 GCA_028829205.1 Ithomia salapia aquinia | reverse complement strand
TAAATTGTCTTAAAGCTTAGTCGTGCTCTTGGTTCATATAAATAAAGACTTGTAGGTTATAAAACTATAATATTATTACATGAATATAGAGTAAATAATTACTAGACAGGCCATCGGTTACACTGGAGGCGGTGCTCGTAGGCCCGTCACATGGACTCCTAACTCGCATCCCTCAGTCGGACTGACGGACCGACTGAATTGAGAAATTGAAATGTGTAATCACAAAAAAAGATTTCTTCATGCGGCGAAGATTGCTCTGACTTATCTTTTTAAGATTATACAACAAATAAAATAGGCTTTAAATATGTAAGTTTATACAGATACTATACTGTTTTCAATACTCCCCTCAATTTCTTAACCTGCCTGACGTACTCCGTATTTAAATCACTGAGTGAATCCGATACAATATCGAATTACTTCTTTTCAATGAAAATAAAAATTCTAAACCATCTCCAATCTTACAACGGCCTATTCACCAATCAGCATATATTTTTTAATGATTGAGGAAGCTCTCTTTTTATTGGGATCGTGACATATTTCCACGATAAATACTTTTTCCGTTGCACGAGACTTAATATAGAAATACGTTGGAGGCTTTCGTCTTTCTCATTGTTCAGCAAATAAGCCTAGTGGGTGGACAAAGGCGGCATGTCGTGACAAGAACGTAAGGGCTCGCTTCCGCCGCGCCAGCACTCTCAGGCCGCGGGTCGGCGCTCGAGCCTCGAGCTTGAGTCTCGCCACCTCGAGTGCCTGTCGAGCCGAGCGCTGACGAAGCCCAACGAATAGCTTACACTATTACACTATGCAGCTTTAAAATTGGATGCTGCGAATTATGCAACTGTCACAGAATATCAAACCTATCCTACCAAATACTACGAGCATCGAGCTTTACGATCTTATAAATATATTAAAATGTATATGGAATAGAATAATAATTAATTTCAACGCCGTTTCGTCTCTTTATAAATATAAAATATAACAAAAGCGTTACCGTGTTTAACATTTTGAATTTACAGAGAAATGTTATTTTCAATTTGAACTGAATAACTGTAGTGAGGCGACAATCAAGCTGAACAAAAACTTGTTTTCAGCGTCTGTAATTAGACCGCCGGCGCTACCTCTTACAACACTTACACATTTATAATTAAATGTTACAATAAAAACTATTATCTGAAACCAGAATGATGTTATATTACATTAGTTCAAATATACAAAGATATTTTTAAATAGATAATGCACTTAATTAGAATTTGCATTCTAAATTAATATTTGTTCCAGAGGCTCTGTTAGGAAATAACCCAATTATGTTTTACATACAGGAGTTTCGGACGTGAAATGCGGTCATCACAATTACCTAATATTTTGAAGCTAACTAGATCTACGTCATTACGACGGGAACGAGGAACTTTTAAAATACTTCATTATTAAAACTAATTCATTTTATAACTTTCATATAAAAATCTATTTTGAATTGGCTTAATATGTCAAACCATAATGACAGTCTTGTTATACGAGTAACCGTACAACTAACTATTTATTTATTTTTCCAAACTACACAGTAAAGAAAACTTTAAGAAAATAACTATTACATAGTTATTGAACTAAAACCCACAATACGGTATTTTATGAAAACTTGTAAAGTACCATTTTGTCTGTCTTATTATCAGCAGTTAATTTTCCACTGTAGTCTTTTAGAGGAAAGTTTGTGGAAACCGATCGGGGTGCACTGACCCGCTGTGCTAAGCGGGGGGTCGTAACACACCCGCCTAATGGAGGGGCTCAGCTCGCCAGGGGACCATTACACACCGCTCTTATCGAAGCCAAGACTTTCTTAATAACGCAGCATTTAACAACCATTCGGATACAAAGTTGTTGTTTCAAAGTTTACTCATTTCAAAACATTAAAAATATTCGTGAGAAAACAATAACCTAAAACCAGATATTTATTTTATTTTGTTTCTACAATTCTGTTATATTTTTTTGAACTTTCGTTAAAACGTTTTAATTAGCATTTTTTTGTTTAGATATATATTGTGAAGGCGCACAGCTGGAGGCAAAAAAATATCATTGCTTTTAAAACTTAACGTTTGTAAAATAACGAATATTTATATAAATAGCATAACATTATTATTTGAGACTAAAAAAAACAGTACAAAAAATACGCATGAAAAATACACCCTATGATCTCAGGTGGAGGGCAATAAGTCACTCCAGTAACTCGTTACTTAATTCTTTCACAATGATGTTTCACAGCCACTTAAAACTTTTCAGCAATAACAAATCTCCTCCAAAAAGTCTATTTGACGAAGTTAGGTTGTTAAATTGTTTGTTGGAAGACAGAGGAGTCTTTTAAAACTTGATGCAAAGCGCATAAAAGGTTGAGGCGGTGGTTGTTGTAACTCGATCCTATAAAAACATCACACTAAGTGAAAATAGGATTATTTGCCTCCAGTTACTCAGCTGTCAAAACGATTTACAAAGAAGAATATTTATTTAGAAAAATAAACATTAATTTCATATTTATTTCGCAATTTACAATTATTATTATTAATGTTAAATATATAAACGTAGGATTATATGGTAAAGAATAAAATACACCAGTATTTATATTTCTTAACGTCAGACGAGCAAGAAGATACTGTGCAGCATCAGCTTGATTGATGAGCTTCAACAAAAACACATGTACAGTTTTAATTTAAGTAACAAAAACCAGTTACGTATTTATTTAATTACTAGCTCAGCTGACATATCTACTAACTCAAGTCGGTATTATCTCTTGTTGTCGGCGACTCTGAGGCTAATCAATGACTGCCCAGTCACCGGGGACTCGGCTGCACAGCCTCTGATGTACATCTCAAATATACTAATACATTTATTAAACACCCCTGCCGATTTACAACAGATCAATATCTTTAATTGAGTATAAATAACCAATTGAACAACATACACCGACATAATAATGAACGATAACATACATTGTAAAAAATTATCAAATTTTAAACACCTTATAAATCTTGGCACAGTTAACAAATAAACTTCCATTGAACTCCAAAGATCCTTTATCTCGGCTACAGCTGTTTTGAATAACGATCCTAAGTGTAACCCCATAGCAGAGGTTCTTTGATGTCCTTTAATTATAAAAGTTTTTCTGTGAACCTTTTAATACCCTTGCGAGGGCGGGCGGGGCTAGGACGACCGCAAACGACATGACTCGTTGGCTGACACACCTGTTTTACAAAAATATTTCACGCTAAATGACATCTCTCTTAATTTTATTTTTTAACCTCACTTCTAATTTCAGGAATTTCATTGGTAAATAAAATATAAGGCGTGTCACAGACATTGAGATTTCTAGATGCAATGAACTGCAGGTTGGTTTAGCTTCCTGGAGATCACCTAAATCGATGACCGTCAAATCTGAATGCCCCCCACGCGGTGCGCAGCATCCTTATCTAAATAATCTAAACAAACTATGAGATGGATATGTATTGTTGTAACAACTATTTAATATTCCCGTCGTCTTTTACATCATATTCCGTCAACTGCCTTAAGTTCATTTGTCAAGCTTCTTAGAAAAAGAAAATACTTCTTCCTTCTTCCTGAATATATATTCGAATACTTTTTTACATTTGACTACGATTAAGTAGTTTTAAATAGCTTAAGAATGTATATTATAATATAAAGTTACTAGAGTATTATTTCTTTAAAAAAATACGTACAAGCTAACGTTATATAATTTTTAGACTCAATAAGCTTACTCTTTTCTCTCGGGACCTCAAGATTTCGTAATTGAGCCTTCTTCCTACCATCAAGTATAAAGTGGTAAGTTATTCATTGTTGAATACAAATAATGGGTAGAAGAAAATAGAATGGTATAGCCACCAGCTAAGTAGGGCGCAGTGGGCCGGCCGTATCGATCAGTGGCTAAAACAAGCACAGCGTCTGTCTAACCTAGCACACCCTGTATACAGCCTACTACCTGGACTTATACACTGACCTGCTAACTAAACCTTTCATCAAATACGATCCTACCATTTAAATCACTAATATGTTTACATTAATTACTTAGGACTATATTACGTAATGTCATTTATCGGTATTATATAAGAACGGATCTTTTCCTTATTTTACATCGATATTAAAATAAACTACTGGGAAGAGGGTTACTTAGACGTCTCAAATTACTAATTGATGAGAAATTTATTTAAGTAAAGAAATTTCATCATTTTTGCCAATGTAATGAATCACCCAAGATAAACATTTTGACATAAAATAAATAAACCGTACATACTGATGGGAAATTTTTGAATGCTATCAATATAGGTATTTATTTTACATTCAGTTTCAGTTGAATTGTTCCTACGCTTAATGTAGCGCTCGGTAATCGTTCATTTATTAGTAAAGGAGCAACTCATTCAGATGAGCATCTGTAACATTTACATGTTTTACGTCCCAATTAATTATTACAAAGAGCAGCCGTTTCACTTCATCACTTCTTCAGGTACACTGATGTTAATTTCCCTCAGATCGGCACCGTTCTCAAAGTGCCACGTTAAAGATTTCTTGCCGATGTCATGAATGTTCGTATGCACTCAGGCCATCCATTAAAAGCAGTGCAGCGTACGCTGACGGAAAGCGGCCGTAAAACCTTTATAACATCCTTCCACTACTTGTAAAGCGTTTTTGAAAACCTCCCCTTTTTATGCCAACACATAAAGAGGTTTCATGTGTCATAAAGATTAGAACATTTACTGCATTTTCTTAGTACCTTCAAAAAACTAATCCAACTAAAATATAATACTTACAAAAGTAACTCGATTGGAAAATAATAATTCTGTTTTGAAACTAAGCTGAAGGAATCATTGTACAAAGTCAGAGCACATATGTAAATGTGGAACATAAGTAGACGTCGCATTAGGACAACAATTTTGTAGGAGAGGCTTCGAGGGTGCGGGCAGCGAGCCAGGAAACCACACTCTACTCTTGACATATTAAAGAATCCCAAAAATAATACAGATTATAATTGTAAGAATTTATGGGTTATAGAAATCATTAATGAAATGGTAAGAGATAACTAAGTAATTGACAATCAAAGATACGAGTACATGTAGAAAATAGTTGTTATTCTGAGCGAATTAGTGCAAATTGTGATTTGAGTTTTATAGATAAGTTTGATAATATCGCCGTTAAGTTTTACTGTCCGGGGTGCATATGGTTTATAGCGGGTCGGGCGACATTGTCAACAGATCTCGGAACGCTCTTTACGGCTGCTGAAACGTTACTTTAACGGTTTTATAGTTTTCGTCGTTTCGTCACAGCTCTTAATAGCCTCCGCTAAGTGCCCGCTCGGGGCCGCCTCAAAAAATACATGTATGTTTTCTCTTGCTTGTAGCGACCCATCCACCCAGATTTCCATCTTTACGATATAGTTTTACTTTTTCTCTTTATACGCCCTTAGACCATCCCTGTTAAAAGTCGTGACTTTTTACGGTCCTCAATTAGATGTGATAAAACTAAACATGTAAAGATGGCGACCTCTAGGAAAGAAATTAGGTCTGTTATCAGAGATTATTTTTAAAACGGTCGGTCTGAAGAATATGTCTAATAACTTTTAGTAATTATCATGTATTATTGAAAAGCTGCTTCGAAACCATATTCATAATTGAATAAGGCTAACATGAGTAAGACACTTGGAAGGCTTCTTAAATTAATTCCAGAACAGCAGCAACGCACGCGACGTTGCAGCTCGCGTCAGCTGCACCCTCACATTATTAATTCGCAACACTAATTAATTAATAACATTAGGACATTTCCCATTAATCACTGAGGCCATAACTGGCCGGAGCTGTGCCACAGACAGAGACAGACAGACAACCGCATTTCTTAAAAGCCAATAATTTACTTTGTTGGACCCTTGTCCACCACTTAAATTATATTTTTGCTAATATTTCTAAACTATTTTACAAATACAGCATATTTTATCAACAACAACGATACAACCCAATCTATATTAAATCAAATAATATGTGGTTCTATGATTAAAACAAACTTGATATTAGGAAAACTCATTTTCTGAAACTAACAATTTTATCGACTATCAAATTGCACTAACCCAAAGTGAATTATTCATAGCTTAATAACACCCTGGCGTATTTTGATATGTCGTTAGGTACAATGACTTGTGAAATAACCTTTTTAGTTTCGTAAACAAAGAATTGTATGTGAAGTAAAATCTAAAATAGCAAAATATAGCTTAAAAAGAACAATGTTCCGGAAAAACATTTCATCTCTTCAAAGGGTTAGGAGTTCGTGTTATTGACCTTTTAGTAATTTAGTATCCCTTAGATAATATTACACATACTAAAGTTCGATGTGATCAAAGGTCGCTGATAACTTGTCCTATACATTTAATATTTAGTCTCAGTTTGATTAGTCGAGTTGAGACATGTTTAGTCGAGTTGAAAGGCGTTGCGTCGTGCTTTTGAAATGCCATTTGAAAGGATTCCTGCCAAATAACGAAGAAACATATCAAGAATCCTCTAAAACTATAGACTGCTTGTTAATGGCTGAATTACTTGAAAACAAATAACATACAAGTCTGTAGGAAATTGCGGAGAGTCCAAATCAAACATTTTACTCTTTACTAACATTTTTAATTCAACCTATTTAGTTAATACACAAATAAGGATAAATCTCTATAGCCTTTTTTCTCAAATACATATAACATACAAAGTAGAACACCATATACTATAAAATAAATGTACATATAGTATGAAAAGATAAAGAATGATCACCCACACATCCAAAGTTTAATATAGAGATAAATGAAGTAACACACTATCAAATAATATGATCACGTAGGGGTAGTTATGACGTTTGGCGCAACAAGTGCGGCGCCAGCCAGCCGGCCGTGGCTGGGAATTTCAATCTGGTCATGATGAGCAAAGGCGTAAATTACACATTTTACTCTACTTTCGATATGACCTCTCTGTCATTTGAATACTTCTAATGAATGAGTACTACACTAGACACGATTGATACTGCTTAGTAGAATTATACAGTCTACACCCTAGAGTATCATATATATGGGTTGTTATGTTATATATATGGTGTTCATCAAATGTGTATGTTGATCGAGCAGTGTGGTTTTGAAATAATTTAATGTAACAGCTTTGTAAATAACTTATTTAAGTGCATTAAACTTTTAATAAATGTAAACCAATTTTCAATTTAATAAATAAATAATTAGATTACGCGATTTTAATAATATGTGTTAAATGATGCAAATAAAATATAGTCTGGGTAAATAATGAAGTGAGGGCATCGCGCAACAAGTAGGGCGACCAGTCGGCGCCAGGACAGTCTACCAATCAAGTACTAGGCAAATTGCCATAACTTGCTGGATTTGTAATTTAAAAATTTATTCCTTATTATCTCTCCATGCGTTAAGTTTTATATAATTATAGGAATAATCCAATAATTTTCCACCATGTTTTATGACTAATATAATCTGTTCATTAAGAACAAGTACTTATTTTGAGTATTTTTAATTCATTCTTAGATTTAGTAAGTGAATATTATGGTTGAACACTATTAAGTACATTAATATTGTAAAAGTTGCTTTGTTACGTCACCAGTTTAATCTTGGACGACGCTGTCAAAGACGTTTATATTTATGTAACATAGCATAAGGTTCTAAAGTTATATCGGTATCATAAGGTTATGAGTTACTACGGTATATTAGTTGAGATGCAGTGAATTTGAAAAACGTTATTTGTAAACTGAATATAATTAAATGTTTATTATTGACATGATGGTAAACGGAGATATTTAGTTCTAAGCTTTAAAATCAAACACCAGCTCTACGAAGCTACGACAGTGCTACGGATTTGTTCATAAGATTAATTTTAACTTGCCATCTATGAACATTATAGATGCTTAAATGCAGTATATTTAATTTTTAGATGTAACTGGATGTATTATATTAAATATAAACAAACAAACAATAACTATCGAAATAATAACCTTAACACTTTTATCAAACTATTTCATATTTGTATATTAAAGTTTGACTAGTTCATTTGCAAAAAATACAATCAAAACATAGCAAATTGTGAAATGACAGCCATAAAAGAAGTCCAATTTACACAATGTGTCGTACGTATTGTGAAGTATAATAGGACAAAAGAGGAATCGTCTGCGTCATATGAATGTACGGCTGAGGGTGGTATGACAACCCAAGGTCCTCGGTCCACGACTGTGAAGGCTTGGGCGTAATGGCCGTCCACTTCCGCTTTATTAAATTTCTCCGCAAATACACTTTTATAGTCGACGGCCAATGATCTTTGAGGGCACCGTTGTCTTCACGTCTGTATCGTACGCAAATAGCGGAAACAGGGACGTTTTATCATTTTTGTACAGTACACGTGAATTTTATATTTAAAATTTATTTACGATCACGATATTGTTGGGGGAGGGGTGGTTATATGTGTGAATATACATCAGTTTTCAATTTTCGCTTTATACTTTTAAGTTAACGAATAATATCAACTGTGTTTAAATATGATATATCTTAAAAATAGCTTTAATTGAACTTGATCTAGAGCAATCAACTTCCACTACATGTAGTGGAGTAGAAATAATAAAGGGATATTAAATTGAACAATGTCTCAGCGTGAACCAACAGAGCTAAGAGCGAGCCGTGTTCGACCTCACGCCCCGCAGGTTTATGGCTTCCTAATGAAGTTGTCGCGGGTGTGGATGTAATGACACACCCATGACGCAAGTCTGACATAAGAAACCTTATCACCATCGATATTGATTTTTTAATATATTCACCATGCGTCTACTACGAGTACCGAGATATCTATATGATAGATAATATAGTCTAAATGTTGCTCTTTTACACTTATATTGACTTATATGTTTAAATAATTAGTGTTTAAATAACAGTTTAATATTAAAAGATTCATAATTTCAAAATTATTTTAATGAAATAAAAAGCGTATCAACACGGCTTTCTACATATATATCTCATACCCGTGCTGTACTTCACTAAACTATTAAAACTTACACTTTGCGAGGTCTTTATAAGTTTGTAATGAAATTTTCGCAAGGTATGAGTGTAATGAGCTGCCTGACTCAACGTAGCGTCCCTCTACAGATTTTGAGCTTGAGGTCTTAGCGATCCATAATCACTTTTCGCGCGATTTCCTCCGATAGCAAGAGCGTAAACCTAAATTAGGGTTGACATCTTCAGCTTTATGTGGCAGACATTTTATATATTATTAGATTTCGATATTTACTTATTCAGTCTTTATTCTATAATTTAAAAATATATATTAATTAACATTCAGTATTAGTTCACTCGATACATACTAATTTAATTATATAAAGTAGATTGTGTTTGTTGGCATTGAGTTAAATTAATATTTTATATCAATAACCAACCGGTTGGTAGCAACATCTTTCGTATTGCCTTCTCTCCTACACACAACTCTACAACTGCATTTAAACGTTATTAACGCACAACGCAATATCAGTGGGATCTAAATGGAAAAAAGCTACTAAAGTAGTTGTAATTGCTCAGAGCGCAGCCCTGTTCGTGCCAGCACTCAGGCAGCTGGAGGTTCGTCTCAAACAAATTGCCGTGATGCCCCCGCCATATTAAGTTAACGTCCACCCCTCCCCCCCTTGTTCTTCGCTCCAACTTGCTAAGTACACTATTCTATTGTAATTTATAATTTGCCTTTGTTGACAATAAAGATCATTAAGTTGACAAACGTCTCAACCCCGCGACCCACGAGCACGTTAACTTTAAATGTTTGACTTCAACTTCTTAACATAAGTCAGTGCCTGAAATATAATCAATAATGGAGGTTTACATTTTTCATTACCCGAGCAGGTAAGGGCGTGGGGTATAAATGCCAATGCGTGGGGAAGCGCGGGGGGTGAGGTAAGCGGCGAGGGGGGAGGAGAACAATGGCCACCATGACATTTAGCATGGAAGCGATTGTCACGGACCGTTAAAGTCGCCAGCCACTGAGCGTACAGCCGCCCGAGACTCCTCAAACACGAATCCTCAGATTGTTTTCCTTTATTTCTTTTTTATTCTTGCCGCAGACGTTCGACGTCGAAGTTTCTAATTACTTATCTGCCTGGATATTTATCTCCGACTTGAAAACATAATCTTGGAAACAGTGAGCCAAATAATAATACGAAATGGGCATACGAAACATAAATTGTTTAAATATTTTATACACACTTCAGAAATGAAGCTAACCAGTTTATTGGTGGAATGAGCTGGAACATCTTGAGGATGAAAAACAAAACACTGCTGGAAGGTAAGTAAATCGGCAGTCGTCTTTCTTAGGGAATATATAAGTAGTATTACTGTTATTGAATATCCAAAAAGTTACAATATCAATATAAAAACGTTCAGTACATACAAGAGTATATTACGTTTTAATTGTTATTAATATCTATCAACCTTCTCTACATCGAGAGTTATAATCGATGTAAGTTATGTAAATGTATTTTTATAAGCCGCAGCTTAGTCCGGGCGTCCCTCGCTGACTCATGAAGGCTTGCTCCACGTGCGACCACACACCTGCGCCGCCACGATAGCAGGGGCCCTACGCAGCAAACCCTTATACAAGCACATTCAAAGGAATTAAAGGAAACAACCTACAATCTTATACAACTTCTCATGATTCATTATTCATTATATTTTGTATATCATTAGCTTATATAACCATGCCATTACAATATAAAAATAGCCGGTAAATAACCCAAATTTGGTCTTTTAAAATACAAGCCGAGAACTGACAAGATAGCTCAATTGACCAATGGACGAGACAGAATTTCAGAGGTCACAGCTTCGAGTCCGACCCGAGCTGATGAGATGTTCATTCTACATTTATTTAAAACTTAAACAAGCTGCACTGGCTTTGGCTAAACATATTTATAAGCAGTTTGAAATATTGGATTTGTTGATTTTTATATTTTCCCGTATAAATTTACTTGTATTTACATAACCTCAAATTACTTTATATCCTTTTAATAACAAAACGATTACGTAGTAAGTTTCAAAATTATAAAACAGATAACAACAACACGGTCTG
>JAPOND010000024.1:1515251-1527574 GCA_028829205.1 Ithomia salapia aquinia | reverse complement strand
AGATATTTCTTTCAAAAATTGTTTCAGTCTCTCATATTATAATTACCTTGGATTTCAATTATTCATTAGAAATTAGAATATAAAACATGTCAATTAAAAAGGTAACATTTTTATTGATTAAACTTCAAATGCTAGAATTGCTGAAATGGCAATGTAAATATCATCTGTCAATTTTCAGTTTCTTCTACGACATATTTAAAGGCATAAAGCGCAAAAATGGCTGCAGTAAACCTTATGCGAAGTGCTTTCAGTGGATTATTACGAAAATCCACGACATATAAAACACCGGTGGTATGTAGATTATCCACTGTAGCCCTTCAGCAAAAAATCCATACAGTAAAAGCTATTGTCAGGACTCATAACATTCAGCGCAATGCAAATGGGGTAAGGACTTTTTAATCAAAATCTTTTGATCTTACACGTTTTATCAAAGTTATATCTAGTGTAGCCTTCATGAGTAGTTTTATAAATTTCACTCATTGGTTGAAAAATTTATACAATTAAAATATTTTTCAATAACATAACCTATTTATGATATTGCATAACAAAGTATAGATACTAATGTTTAGGTACAGTATCATCGTAAACGACAATACGCGACCGGGCCCGTGCATAAAATAACGCAGGAGGAGATCGAGAACCGAGTGATCAAAGTTTGCAGGGCTTACGACAAACTGGTATCATGTCAGGTACATATAAATTATTTTTATAATTTTGTTTCAGGAAATCGCTGTTCGTAACTACAGCGGTGGCCCGCCGCTAACACTTGAACTCATTAGAAGTAGAGTGATTCTAGTTCTTCAACTTTATGACAAAATTTGCCCTGAAAAGGTAGCCCTAACAACTTCTACTAGTACTACTTCTAATAATTTTGTCTTTTTTAATATTGATTGAAGAATATGAGAATAAAATATGAATAAGCTACCTTAACTTATCTGTAAGCCTTATATTTGTATAAATTCAAAATGTATATTTATTTTGTTTCAGCTATCCCTGGATTCTCATTTTATGACTGATTTGGGTCTGGACTCACTGGACCATGTTGAAGTCATCATGGCTATGGAAGATGAGTTTGGCTTTGAAATCCCCGATGGAGATGCAGAGAGGCTGGTTAGACCCAAAGACATTGTCCAATACATAGCCGACAAGGAAGATATTTACGACTGAAACATTTTATGCTAACCAGTCTCATCAATCTTAGACCAAATGTAACCTCATCTACTTATAATAGACACCTAAACAATTGGTCTAAGATATTTACGAGTCTTAGTCTAGTATGGATTTATTTTGTCAGTTATTTCACTCAAGAATGAATATGTGAATGGTTTAACATCTTTAGGGGATGTACAAAGTGTAAATTGTTATTTTTAATTATATCATGCCCATTAGAATAGAGAGTTGTTTTTAATTTTTCCCTTGTATCCTGTTCACTTGTAACTCATTCAATAAAAGTTTTAGTTTATTTTTTTGTTTATGAACAAGATTCCTGAACATTTAACAATGAAGGCTGAGTTATTGATATTGTAATGTCCTTGCACATTTTATTTATTACACATGTCTAATGCAATCCAGCAACAATTATGCAAAATTATAGTAGGTATACATAAGTGTGCAGCCAAAGTTAAAAGTTGAAGTTTGTTGCACTCACATGTAAATAAATAAACAAATATGTGTGGACATATTCACACAATGCCTTCTAGCCCCAAACTAAGCTGGGCTATGAGTACTAGAAAACTGTTATATTACATAAATACTTCTAAATATATACTTATTATAAATATAAACACCCAGACCGGAACAGAAATTAAAGTTCATCACTTTAAATTTTGCCCGACCGGAAATCGAACCCAGGTCTTCTGCGTGGCGGTCCGGCATGGTAACCATTACGCCAGTCGGTCGTCAATATTTCTGAATAACAACAAATAAGTTGATTCTTAGTAACGGCTCAGGCCTAGGGGGCGCCAGGGTTTCATTGCACACGGGCGCTACACGAGCTAGAGCCGCCCCTGTCTGGATGACGAAACACCACAGACCCAACACCACACCCCAGATATTTTATATTGCTTCTCATACGTGTCAATCAGGAGTCACGTCCAATATAGAATAAAGCTTCGATTTAGATTTTTTTGGACGAGCCATATTTTACGAATTCAACAGATCGTTTGGTGATTCTTATACCCCTCTTCTATCTTGCTACTGAAATACTAATCGTTTCCCGTATAATTTCTAATAATAATAATTCTTTCTAATCTGGGAAAGCCATAAAGCAGGGTGCGCCATCTCAAATCTAATGGAATACCAGAATGTCCTATGGTCACCCATTTTGAATTTGTAGGCTCATCGCGTACAGTCGTTACTTATCATTTTCGTTTTGTCGAATAAAAGATTTTGCTGTCTTTATCTCGTTCTTTTCTACTTGATCCAAACCCTACATTATTCGTTTGATTCGTTGAATTTTTTTGCAAAGCTATCGTCTATTGCATCCATAAAGTGCGTCCTTGGTAATCAATTTTTTTAACTAAAAATGTAAACCTGATAAGACCCGAATCGTAAGAGGTCTATTTGATTTTCCTCTGATTTCTTCTGTCTAGACACAGGCTATAGCATCTTAAAGAATTAATAATCGAAAACAATATATATTTACTACTTTAATCTGATAAGTCGAGGATGTAATGTACTGTCTAAATAAAGATCAAGGTTTTTAACAGAGTGGCTATATCCATTAAATAAAGTAGGTGGTTTGTTTGACAATCAACTATTGATATACATTTTGTAATATTTTATCTTTGTCGTTGGCATATATGAGATAGAGAGAAGTATTTGAGACAGCTATAGTATTTATGAAGATGTAAAAGAATAAAGGGGACAAAACGTCTCCTTGAGGTATCCCTAGACTGCCTAGACATGAATGTCACGCCAAGATGATATCCAATCGTCACACTGAATCCTCGAAGATTACTTTGAAAGCGTTCAGTCAATAAAAGAGATATGTTAAGAGAACGAAGCAAACTGGATAAGATGTCATAATCAACCGTCAGTTCATGTGTCCGTCAATGTATGTCGTCCGTAACTGTGACAAGAGCTGTAGTCATATTGCCTAATCGAAAAACAAATTGTAAAGGATTTAAAATTCATAATAGTCGGTATTCAGTTAAACTAATACCTTGGTTAGTAAAGTACAATCTCTGACTTATGAGGTATTACTTATAACGAATTCATTACTGTCACAGCAGTACACATTACAGTAATTCCAATGCCCCGATTCAGCAACATTCACTTTTACTACCAATTGAATTTTAAGTATTCATTTATTCATAAAAAATGTGTTTCTAATTTATTTTTGTTTACTACGTGTTCCAAGTGTATTAATTGAAATAAGTAGACACATATTTTAAATAGTAGTTTGCTTTTTTAATGTTTTGGATTAAAGAAAAACGTGAAATTTATATGAATAGTCACATTTTATTTTATACAACTTTAGTGACGAAACTTGCTTGACATTTAACAAATTTCATCCAATGAAAAAAAACATTAAGCATAATATGAAAAACATCAATCTATGTACAGACTAAGCTCCATCTTAAAATTTTTCACATTGCTTCTACAATCATGCTAGATTAACAAAAATATCTTAAATATATTACATATATATTTACAATATGGTTTTTTTATATTAAAAAGATCTCAATATGTATAGTGCATCATTAACTAACAAAGTGGTGTACAGGATAATATCTCTGAAATAATTAAGAAAGAAACATACTTACACTCAAAAGGGAACTAAATCCCACAACATAACAAATAAGCCTCAATATCTAACTCAAATCTAAGATTCGAAACATACAGAAAATAAATTATCATACATTAAATAAATAACATATCTGTGGGGAGTGAAAATATCAGCTATGTCAAAATATTATATCTCTTCAAATTGTACTACATTCCTAGGCTTAATCTATTCTATTGTTTCGTATTCATCAAAAAAAATACTGGAGTGTTTAAATTTAAAACTTGACAATATTTAAACTGGCTAGTAAACATTTTATAAAAATGTTTTCAGGCCCACCATGTCCATTATGGATCCATATTAATAAGGAAGACAAGTGAGAATGTGCATCTATTTTGAACACTAATCACTATTAGTCCGCTAAATCCTCCGCAAAAGTCGCGAGCGGGTGGTCGCGCGCTATCTGTACCGGCTGCAGCGCGGTCGCGCGGCGGAACGAAGGCGCCGCCCTATTGTCGGGTCCACGCGCGCCACGCGCACTATCGGCTGAAGCAGCAAACTTTGCAAAGTTCTCTTCCTCTTCTTTGCCTTCTCATCCTTTTCCTCATCCGACGTTGAGGAATGAAGCGATTTGTCTTCTTTTTCGGTATCACCTTGCGATGGCGACTTTTCGTTCACTTCATCCTGTACTACAACCTTTAAATCTAAATGTAATGACTGATCTTTGATCGGCACTTTGTCCTCCTGATCGACCTCCATAGGCTCAATCTTATCCTTCAAACTTTCAGATACACTATTATCTATGTCTTCCTTAGGAGATTCTTTCGTATGAATCTCTTGGTCTAATTTTGAATTATCTTCAATCAGAGTAGTATTATCTTTCTCTGTATGTTCTAATGTATGTTCTTCTTCACTTATCGTATCTTGCGATGTTTCGTCGTCGTCGGGAGTTTCGGCCGACGATCTATCTAAACTACTTTCTCCTTTTAACTCCTGCTCCAGACTGTTTGTTCTCGAGTCTTTTTTTGTTTGCTTTCTCTTACTAGGCCAACCCGTTCTGTTCTTCTTTTTGAATTTGCCTCGTCGTCCTCCGACACGTGCCTTCACTCCTTGAGAAATTTCATTTCTGATTATATCACAACCTTCGCACTCTGAAACCAGACTTGAGACATCTGGGATATTTTTTGATGCTATAAGAGAAGTTTCATCACCTAATAATTGATCATACACATCATAATCTGTAGGTTCCTCAAATACTTCAGAAAGAAATTGCTGCAATCTTTCAGAGGCTTCCTGGGTTTCTGATAATACAGAATCAATCTTAACATTACTATGAGTATCACTGACTGTATCTTCAGATGCAGTTGATTTTGTATCATCATTATGTTTCCGTCTATGAAGTAATCCAGCTGAACCAAGTATAGCTAGAGTAGACGCGTGTTCTCTAGGCGATTTTCTGGAGTGGCCTTCTAGTGCAATTAGAGCTGCAGTTCGTTTTCTTATTCTTTGCTTTTTCATTCCTCTGGTTCCATAAGATCGCGAAGGTCCAGGTTTTTCTTCTCGTTTGACGAGATCACTTAGTGGACAACAGTTTGGTTTCAGGGGTGGTAACTGGCCAATTTCATATGGTAACTTTGGTGACTTAGAATACAATTCTGGAACAAATTTAACATTAAATAAACATTTGACAACTATATATTTCTAAATTGTATATTTTATATTAAAAAGAAAAATGTACATACCAAAATATTGTGGCACATTTTTTGTAACTAGCTTATCCTGATCTTGGCGTTTGAAAGTTTCAAACCAGGGTTCACTCTGGGGAACTGATTCAAATGCAAACTCTAATTGCTCAACTGCTGGGGTATATTTAAGCCTCCCATCTTCCCACTTCATGCATTTTTCTGGTTCTTCTCTTAAGGGACTAATTTCTGGTTTAGGTGACTCTTCTGGATTTTCTGGAGGAAGTTCTGGTGGTTTAACTGGAGGTTCTACTACAGGTGTTTTAGGTAGAGCTCTTCGCCCACGTTTTACGACAGGTGGAACTTTTCTTTTGCGTTTTATTTTATCTTCTGGCCAACTGTCTTCTCCAGAGGATTCCTCTTTAAGAGCAATAGGTCTAGCCAAGCGCTGACGTTCAAGAGGAGGCGGAGGTTGTGGAAGCGTTTTTCTTCTGGAAGGAAGAACTTCTACAGTTTCTTCTTCCTCAGAGGAAGAGGAGCTAGTAGAACTAGCACGCTTTGGAAACATAAACTGTTCGGCTTCATCACTAAGTACTGACAGCTCAGAACGACGAACTTTACGAAACTTAACAACTAACGGTTTTGCTCCATTGCAAGTAGGTGGAGATTCTTTCTTTTTTACAGCAAATCCACCACTTGAACGAAGTTTTGTGCTTACTCCTACCACTTTATAATACTGGCGATCCTCAGAAGTTTGGGATTCACTGGTCCGTTTACTACATCTGGTGTTATGTTTCCTTTCATCTTCCAGCCCACCATTACGTTTTGGACTTGCATGACCATTTACAGGATCTGGTGATTGTGACCGTTTTGACCTCTTGATTTTAGTTTCTACATCTCCATTGCAAATTTTACGGAGAGATCTTCTTTCCCCATTGACTGGAGTAACTTTGTCTAGAAATGTGCTAACATCAGCTCCAGACGTAATTAGAGAATCTAGTGCCAGAAAGTTTGTATGATCTCTGACAAAAGAAAGGTGATGAGGGGAGCGTCGATGCAGTGCCGCGTCCACATAGTCCGTGTTACACATCTCACAATAACCACCCTTCTGTTCTTTATCTTCCTTTTCTTTTATACGAGGTCTACTTTTTCTCGTCATTCTGGAAATGATAAAAAATATATATAAGTACATACATTGAAGATATTAAAGAATGTATAATATTTATGATACTTACTTTGAGGTGGTGTTGTTGTTAGAGGGAATTGCGTTAACTTGATTTTCTGGAGATTCCTTTTTAACAATCTTCTCTTTTGGAGGATCAGGCTCTAAAGATATTTGAGGCCATTCATCAAACTCCTTGTAAACCGGTCTCCATAGCCTGTAAAAAGAGAGTAATCATTTAATAAGTTTGCTGTGACTTCTTAACTTATACTTTAGTATATATATTCATACTTGTCCAAAAATTCAATCTTGATAAAATGTTTACTGAAGAGGTTGACATGCGCTTTACGCGGTGCCGTGAAGAATGTGTCATACAGTTTATCCAATAGACTTATAGCCTGAAAGATTAATCAATATGCAATAAGGATATATAAATATGTTAAAGAAGACAGATTAGTGGTTAAATACAGAAATAAATAATATAATGGAGACAACAAGCAGTACATGCAAGTTAACAATATAATAAATAGACAAGTTATTTCAACTTTAAATATAGGTAACTTATAATAATATTAGTTAATCACAAAAAATCCGAAATCGCTGACCATGCAAACTTCAAATACCTTTTGAACGGAGAGCTGAACGTAGGCGTGTGTCGTGTGGGCGCGCAGGCGCTGCAGCATGGCATCGGCGCGGGCGCGGCCCTCACGCGCGCATCGCGCCCTCTCCGCGCCCACCACGTGCGTCACGCGTGACGTCAGGAACACTTCTTCACGCTAGAGACAGGGATAAATTTTAAATCTTTCTCTGTATAAGAGTTTTAGATTTTGCAAGTTAATGATTTAAAAAAAGGGAGGGGCTTATAAACATTGTTGCTAATGAAATAGGAATTGAACACAATAGATAATTTTATTTAAATAAGAAACCCAAAGCAAGTTTGAATATCATAATTTAAATTCAAATATCTTAACTATATTATGATACTTAATATATTTATTATTTTAATGTAGGTATCCATATCCATTAACAATTTAATTAAATTTTATTATAAATAAAGAAACAAAGTAGCAATGAAAATCTAAGAATATTTTTTATTAACATTTGTTGCTTTTAACTTATTGCCATAACAAAATATTAATAAATATTTAAAATTTTATATAATTATTGTGGCAACTCTAATTAGAAATGTCATTCTATCAAATTTAAAAATAACAATGCTTACATTTCTTATTTAGCAAGTGAGATGTGAAAGTCAGCAAAAAGGCATATTTTGACGTAATACTGTTTCGCAATTCCTATAACTTGTAATAATGTACTTAAATGCTGACAATGTTCAATATATCTAACTGCACAGGCCAGAACTACTGTAAATATAGGTAGTGTGCGACCTAACGCTTGTCATCGATATAACGTAGGTGAAGCTACCGCACTCATTTTCCTTGAAATACAGTCGGCAATTTGACGCCGGCGGAACAAGCCCGCGCCCTACGTAGAATCGCGCCAACTGTCCCGCGCAAAAAAATAACACCCCGCTTCATACAAACCAATCTCATCCCTAATACAACTATCTTAAGAATGACAACTCCTTGGCGTTACTTGGGTAATATCAACTGTCAAAAATTAAGCATACACACGCGTAGGCTAAAGAAAACTACATTTCTAACTGCTTTTAAATGGATGTAGTGCAACGCAGCGTGATCGAGCGCGGCGCGCGGCCTCGGCATGATGCATTTTGCGTTCAGACGGCGGCTCTAACGCAAGCACACAAAAGATGACCTAAAATCGAAACAAGCTAGGCGCGCAACTGGCCACTTCGACAACACACTTTTAAACTCTTTTCTAAACAATTCTGAATTGATCGATGTGTTAACCCGCACATGAAAGTATCGTACATCATATATACTTACACAAAAGCCGTCCGCGAGGACCCCGCGCGGCGCTTATCACAAAAATAAGTAACTATATACTAGTCACAGAGACGGGCACTTCGTCACTAATAAAATTTCGTCCAATCACAATATACACTAAAAATGTCTACAAGATGAAATGTACACTACATTTGCAAATGTATTATGCAATGAATAAAATACTTTTTAAAGTTATTAGTACTGATTTACTAAATAAAATCGAAACAGCAACAACAAACACAAATCTGTCAGACAAGATGGAGATATTAAGCTGTAGTTCGTGTTTTGTACACAGGCAGCGCTACTATTGCGTGGAAGGGGGATAGCTTGTTATTGGTTGCTCCGATCACGACATTCCATTTTACAATTTGTATAAGTATGAACTACATATATTATGTAAATCATGTGTACTAAAATAAAGTCATATCCTAATATCCAAGTTTAGAAAGTAAAGCAGAATATCCATGAAGAATTTTATTTGAAATAACTCTATGTTTATGAAAAAAAAATTATTATCACAAGCGACCTACATATTTTAATATGTACAACATATAGAAAACGGAACGTCTATTATACAACTAAATTATATATGAATCACAACAATGTGATATTCTATACAGTGAATAGTCTAAAACATTTGGATTCTTTATAATATATACATAACCACAAAACTACTCTAAAAGGTTTTAGTAATTATTACAAAGATGTAAAAGTTTTGGCGGCAAAATTATAAGTTTACTCACCAAACCCATATCCAGTAATCGACGTGATATAGACCTAGACAATGCAGGGTCTTGAATTTCCAGGTAAAAGCAGAAATTTTTCCTAACTGAAAAATGAAGACACCATTAACAACTCCACAATATCACAATAACAACCAATATATGTTTCTTGCACCGCCCGCCATACTTTTGTTATATTTATCCAGCAATTGCGAATTCGGGACCATCGTGTACTGTTATAATTTTATTACAAACAATGCATTTATCCTTTTCGATTGTCATTTGTTGGCACACGGATGGAATTTACACAATGATATCATTGTTTGTGGTTACATAAGCAGGTTTGAAACTGCGCTAATTATTGTATATATCACATTTCATCACAGTTTTTAATTTAATATTACGTTTCGACCTTTGAAAAGACGAAATGTCACTGACAGCTGAGCTCAATAGACAAAATACATTTATCAATGATCTATGGTTAAAATCGATGTGGCAATCGATATGTCCTACTTCTATTATTTTTAATTTGTAATGGTTTGTCTGTGGTTCTTTTAGCTTATCATCAAAAATCTCTTATGATACAGACTAAATATCACTTAAAACTAAATTAAATAAATATTTTTTAATAAAACAACCACTCCATACCTTTCTATACTCCCAAACGCTTTGATATCCGTGACCTATGTACGTGTACGATGTGGAATTGACGGACTGTACCTACTGAACTGTATGTATGTACATATTTTATTGATTTCTCTATTCCTGATGTTCACATGGTATGTGTGCAATGAAATACGAAACATAGGATGTATCATTCATTATATCATAGTATGATGTTTCTATATGAGTAAAAAATATATTTAAAATTAGCAAAAAAATAATATCGTTAGAGTTGGCTAATTTCTAATAGGAAATTGTAGTCATTAATAAAGTTTAGGTATTCTTCCGCATTGTAACTTATTTATAAGAACAAAGCAGAAATCAATTTAATTTATATTATAGAATTATTGGTTTTGGAATTATAGGAATTATAACATAATTACAAAAGAAAATTGAGAACATGTTGTTAAAAAGAAAAAGATTGAAAAATATAATTTTCCTTCGAACAAAGTACATAGAGTTCCAAGAAGTTAGTGACAGTACCTACGAAAGAAGTTATAAGATTTGAGTGGACCTAATTACATACTATAGATTATAGTTAATTAATATAATTATTATTTTATATCCTTAAGACTTTTCATCAAAATTTAGTCAACTAACATAATATATGTATAGAGTATATTTCGTTGCTTAAAAATTAAGCAGTGTTGTTAAAAACGTAAAATCGATAATTTCCTGCTTGTATCCTTAGTTCTTTATCTATCATCATTGTGTTAAAATATTTTTATTTTTTTATCGAGGGCGTTCTTATATGCTTAAAATAACAAGAACTTGGCAATTGGCATTGAGTTAATCTATTATTAAAAAATGTGTTTTCGCGAAATCTAACCTCTTATTAATTATGCCTCAATTACACACTAAGCAACAGATAGTAAACTATTGATTGTATTTGTAATAGAACTAACCTATAATGCACATGAAATAAGGTTGCTTTTAGATCAAGGGTTTTATAATGAGCTCAGTTTCGCGTTTAGAACTTCCCAAATCCCAACTCACCCAAACATCCTGCTTTTTTCGATGGATAAATAGGATTTTAATATGTTTGATTGTTAGGAATATGTAATTATATTAATATTTTGAGAAAAACAAAAGGCGTTGGATAACTCTGCCTATAAAGTGGTTATGTGGTTTTAAAATTATTAAAAACAATGTAGACGTTATGTCTACAGATATTATAAATAGCAGAGAAAATTAATTGTAATTTATGAAATTACTAAGAGCAAATACCGTTATCCATGATTAATACATTAAATCGTAAATAGCATTGCTAAGATGGTTTAGTTTGCCTGGTTATAAATTCTAATTATTATTTGTTTGCGTCCAGTGATGCGAGCACAAAGTAGTACAATATATTTAAATGTATGCCGACCCGGCGCGAGATCCCGGCAGCCAGGTGAGGAGATGACGCCGCCGTCCATTATATTTACATGAATTTAGGTTTTAATACACTTTTAAGTTTCGGTTTCGTCATATACTTCAAGCTTATGGTCTAACGATCAACATTTTGCAAGCCACCCTTTCGAGAAATCTAATTTCCAGGCGATTTGCAATGATTCTCAAATAATTTTTAATCAGACGTTACTCCCACTGTTGCAACTACATGGAGAACAACGCTCAGTTACACAAAGCAAAGGTAAAAGCTATTCTAGTATATCTATAGCTTATCTATAAATGTCTACTGGACACTTCGGAACAAACTGCACCGACAACGACAGTGTAAAATATTTATTTAGATCTGAGTCAATTAGATAATCTGCTTTGGCACTCCAAAATAAATGTCCTATTCTCGAACTTGTGAAAGCAGGCTTTATCGATCCGACTCCAAACTCCCCGTTAGTTTTGACACAGATTACTCTACAATCGCTTACCAAAACGACGCATATCTTGTAAATGGAACCTTAAAGATTGTTAGACGTCTTTCTTCTAACATATCTAATGATAACCTAAACATGTTTAAAAACTAATTGCCAACGGACATAGATACAGTAAAGAATATCGTTGTAAGGATATTATATACTATCTCTAATAATAAACCCTTGTTATGTTTAGGTACATTTTATTTTGTTACGGTTACAGGAAGTTGATCTTACATTCAAACGTTCTTTGAGTCTTCGAAAAGACGTTGGGTCCCTTTGTGCATTTTATCGTCTATGTAAGATGTACATATAATATACATAGTTACTGTGAACGTGTCTTCGTTATTCAAAATATGTATTTATTATTACGATTTAAATTTTTAGTTTGTTTGTAAAGGGGTTCGGCCCCTTATTTGGATGCTTCCGCTGGCCTTGAATGTATGAATTTGAAACATAAAATATGTCAGTTTTGAGTACGATGAGATTCGGCTAACTATGACGACTTCTTAAAATTATAATAAAAGTACTTTAAGAATAATCGTAGTATTTTTTAAATAAGTAATAGATGTAAATAAAAACAAAAAGCCCATTTAAAATACGCTTA
>JAPOND010000024.1:449063-463531 GCA_028829205.1 Ithomia salapia aquinia | reverse complement strand
TCTGGCTGTTCTTCCACATCACTGATAATTTCCTCTTTAATTTCTATAGTTATTTTGGTATCATCTTTATTATCAATGTCATCCTTTGTCTCATATTTTGGTTCCCAATCCACATAACCCAACCTTAAATGACCTTTAAGCTGATCATTAACAAATTTGTCACTCACTTCTGCTCCTTTTACTATAAAAGGAGTATCTTTACCAGCAATAATAGTTGTCAAACATTTTAAAGTTAAATGATGTATGCCCATATAGTGACTAAAGAAAGTGCATATCAGATTTTCAGACTTGAAGCAAAGCAAACACTGGAATTTATCCTCATCTTCTACTTTCCAAAGTAGATCCTCGTCTTTAGATGAAACATTTGTAACACTGTGCTTTTCAAGTAAATGATTGTTATAATGGTAATCAGCTGAAACTCTGAAGTGGCATAATTTGCAGTGGACTAGGTTATGAACTGAATTGAGATGATGTCTTAACAAAAATTCAGATGAAAAAGTTTCAACACATTGAGAACAGGGCCAAGGTAAGTGGAAATTCTCATGAGCCAGCCATGCTTCTCTATCTGGTACAAAATATCTACAACAGAATTAATTTATCCTATAAAGGTACACCTAAGAATAATTACACATCAAATCAAAAATATACAATTATGAATTAACTATATTAAAGTAAAATTGTTGTTATTACCTGCATATACCACAAAAATCTTTTTTATGGTTCACTGCATAATGCAGTATCATTTTAGAGCGATTAATAAACCAATCGTCACACAACAAGCAGCTATAAGGTCCCGAAGGTTTTAAGTCTTTTAAATACAACCAAACATCAGCGGGCCTTTCAATAACTGGTGGTGCAGCTATGTTCAGCTTACGGTCAATTTTATTTGCAATTCTCGTTTTCTTGGGAGATAGTTTCTTTTCTTCCTGATCATCCTTATTTGTGAATACATCTTTGAACTTGATTTTCTTAGATGCCGCTAAAAGGGCTAGCGGTTCGTCATCTGATTCATCGGACGACATAAGTATTCCTTGTAACAGTGGTCTAACTATAAACTACAAGAAAGTAGAACACTTTTAAGAAACAGTAAACTGTTAAGTAATATGTGTTTACAGTATTAAAACAAAATGCTGTAATATCTCAAAACAATTAAACAGTAGAGTATCGACAAAAATGTATCTATTTTCGCATCAAATCCCAACTGTCAACTGCTAATGCCAACTTCAAGCGTGAAGTCTACATTTGTATCTGTCAGATAAGATATTACAATTGTTATTCCTCACATTTCATAGTGTAAATATTGTTCTCCTCAAGATTTTGTCTGTTTACATTTACATACTTTTAAGTACCATTGAAAAAGAGCAATAGCCAAATTTATTATTTTGGTAATTTTTTTCTTCATAGACAATTTAATATCTACCATAATTTTATAATCTACAGTGTCGTTACATTTCACAAATACTTTTTAGCAGAGAATAGTATGAAATATACAATATACAAAAGTTTTTAAAAACTGCGTTGGGCAAAATAAAGCGTTTGATATTATAATATTACATATAAGCTAAAGGATCACATTAAAAGATTGTTTTGACTTTCAAAAGCATGAAACTGTTTTACACTTTACTAAAATGTCTGAGTATAATGGAGCTTTCCTAAAAAAACTCTTATCGTTGCAGCCATTTTAAAGAAATTATTTTGTCTATGGCAAGAGCCAAAGAAAGGTGAAGCTAAACAAAAGGGTAGCATGTATATAGCATTTACTAATTAATTAGTGAAATTTAATGTAATACTGAAATAATAGAAGTAATCAAATGAAATGACTAAGTGACAATGTTTTTTAGTTTATATTTGTGTTGTGTCAGTCAATAATATGAAGCACAATGCGTCGTGTAATGGTGGCCATTAGGAGTAATAATTATGTATATTGGCATACTTATTGCTTTACGAACCATCTATGAAAGTTCCATAAACGGACTACAGTGTGTTTATATGATATTTTCCCAAGACACTATGTAAAAGACTTGAGTGTTTATTACAATGGAGTGAAAGAATACAACCCAGTGTAAATAGTAATTAATTTTACCATGGCCCAGAATCAAGGGGAAGTTCAAGTCACTCCGAATCAACCCGTCAAAGATAAAGATATTTATGCTTGTCTTCCTGATATGCGAACTAATGGTCCACTCAGGCCAGATGAACCTTGTTCTGGTGGTGAAGAATTGCGATGGTTACCTGCTCAGGCAACAGATAGAGATCTTGTTATGTACTTAAGAGCTGCTCGCTCAATGGCTGCATTTGCCGGTATGTGTGATGGAGGTTCACCAGATGACGGTTGTGTAGCCGCCAGTCGTGATGATACAACAATCAATGCTTTAGATGTTCTCCATGATTCAGGTTATGATCCTGGTAGAGCACTGCAAGCACTCGTTAAATGTCCCGTCCCTAAAGGAATTGAGAAAAAGTGGACTGAAGAAGAAACAAAACGTTTTGTGAAAGGTATCAGGCAATTTGGTAAGAATTTTTTTAAAATAAAAAAGGACTTACTTCCCCATAAGGATACTGCTGAGTTAGTTGAGTTTTATTATTTGTGGAAAAAGACTCCAGGTGCTAGTAGTAACAGACCACATAGGAGACGCCGTCAGGCTTCTCTAAGACGAGTGAGGAACACTAGGAATTCTCGTGCTGGAACTCCTAAAGAACAAACACCAGAAGCAACACCAACTGTGCCTGATACTAATGGATCTCGGCCTTCTCCTAATCCTAAAGAAGCTGGAGAAATGAGTTCAGTAACAGAAGATGAAAACTCTGAAGATGATAGTGACTCTAGAGACGCAGGAGATTTACTTAAGCCCGAGAATACTCGAGTTGAGAATCCTGAAGACTCTCCAAGTAGAATGCGAACAAGAAATAAATCTAAAGAGCAAACCACTCCAAATGGTAAGAAAGGTCAAGATGAAAGTGATAATGATTCAAAACCTAAAAAATTAAGTAAACCAAATATCCAAAGTACAAATAATAATATTACAGAGAAAGTTCTTTCATCACCTGTGAGTAAAGACAGTAAAAAGAAGGTAGCAAATGGGAAGGTTGATGTTTCTAAAGTTAAAAAACGCCTTCCGGATGATACAAAATCAGAAGGTTGTGGTGGAATTATGGATGGTGATGTGCAAATGAAGAAAAAGAAAGCAGCTGAACCACCAGACAGTCCAGCAGAAAGTTTAACTAATGACAGTTTTCCAGCTATGGATGAATCTGAGTCTGCCGAACCAGAAGCAGAGGCTTGTGACTTTAGTTTCAGCAAAACTGACAAAGAAAATACAGATCAAATTAAAGAACCTGAACAATCGGAGCAATCTGCTAAGTGCTTGGAGCCACTAATTAAAACTGAAATAAATCCAGAAACAACCGTCAAAACAGAAAAAGATATATTACCTCCAATATTTAAGGTTGTACCCGAAAAAGATGAGCGATTGGCTCTTGATCTTAAAACTGAACCTACCAATGCCACAAAAACTGCAGAAAACCTTGAATCAAGACCTATGCCTCTTTTTCCCAAGACTGAACTCATTATACCTAAAGTTACACCTATGTCTACAGAGCTTATAGAAAAGATCAAAATTAAAGAAGAAATAGATCCAGATGAACAATCACTTAATTTACAAAAGGATGAGTTCCAAAAGGATCCACTTGCCCACAACTTTTCAGGTCATGCACTCAGTCAATCGAGTAAGCCACTTAATTTGGAGAACACAAACTTCTTTGTTAAGGATAACCATATGTATAATCCTAAACTGAACCACACTATCAAATTGGAAGGGGTTTCAAATAATATCTTCAGCCCAGCAACCATGACAAAAGATAATTCGATCATAAGAAATACAAAAGATTTCACAGGAGGCATGCCACCATATTCATATCCAGCTAACATTAATTTTGCGAGTGACCCTAATAAACACAATCCCCACATCAATCCCTTAAAAACAGTAATCAAACTTGAACCCAGGGATGAAACAAGTGAAATGAAGAATCAAAACACACCAGAAATATTTACAGCAACTATATCAGCTGCCAATAAAGTGGATTCACCTAGTGCACCCAGGTTGGAACCAATGCAAAGGATTAGTCCTTCACCTACCAATGCTCGGGCTTCATCTCCACCTCACATGGAGCATCCTTCTAACACAAACACAGAACCTATATCACCTGCTAATACACAAGAAATGAAAACTCAAGAATCTGACAATGAAGATAAACAACCTACAGATTTAAAAACCCAACAAATACCAAAACATGATGGCCAAAATCATAGACCACCAATATTTGCTCCATCCGTGCGTCCAGAAAATCTTGGTGTAAGATCAACAGAGTCATCTAATACTCCAGTGTCAATTCAAAATATGCCTCCACCCTCTTTAAGTCAATCATCCATGACAGGACTCCTACCCCCGGGTCCACTAATATCAGTTGGAGGTGGGTCTAACGTTGGACCTTATGGATTTATGCCTTCTTCGTTATATGGTCACCCTGGACATCCAGGACATACTGGACATCCTGGCTTGGACAAACCAGGCTCAATGCCACCTTTAATGCAACAAATTTCTCACAATCACTCTGCAACTAGTCTGATAGCTCAACAATCTAATCAAAACGATTCAGCTATGCCACAGGATCTTAAAATCAAACAAGAAGTCCCAGATAACATGCCTGCGAATTTATCAACTCAAAATGTGTCTGATCCTTTACAATCTCTAAAAGAAGTAAAAGTACCTGGCTACCCAATAGGCAGTGCTATTGCACAGCATCTAAGTTCCGAAAGAGACCGAGAGTCTATTTCAAGTGTAGAAAACAACAGTCGACCACCAAGTCAACCACAAAATGAAAATTCAAATATGCAAAGCGCATTTCTTGGTCCTAGAATTGAGAGTATTAAGAAAGAACAAGATTTTTTGCATCAGCCACATATTACACCAGTTTCATCGAGTCAAGGTAGCGGAGCCGATTCTGCAAGTACGGCTCCACCAGTAAAAAGTCCACATACACCTACACCTATTAAGAGCCAACCCAGCCACAATGGCACTCCTGGGCACTCTCATCCATCGGCCACAACTTCACCGTTTTCAAGGCACATGACAAGTCCTTCACAACCTAGACAAATTTCTGCTTCCCCGGTACAACCAAATGCACCGGTATCACATTCTGCTCTAAATCTGATGAACCCGACCCCACTGACAATACCAGCGACAATGGCTGGACCAATGTTACATTCTGGTCAACAACCTGGACATCCTCCACATCCATTTTCGTCCCCTCTACATCATCCTCATCATCCATTACTTCATCCGTCGTCCATTTTCCAACTTTCCGCAGCAGCAGCTGCACATGCTATGCATCCCTATTATGCTCATCCACATCCAGGCTATTCCATGCCTTATCCTTATCCATATGGTCCATTACCCCAGCCGCACCCTATACCGCCGATGCATCCAGCATCAAGTACTGCAGGAAGACATGAACCAGTGAAGCCAGCAACAATCGAATCGACTACAATGCTTAGCGCTCATCATAGCACCAGTTCTTCTGTAACGACAAGATCATTAAGAGAGATATCGGAAAGCACGGAAGATCCGAGGAATCCAAACACAACAACTGAAAGACATCAGCTACATGAAACTACTATGACTCATCATCATTCAACCAGTCATCATAGTGCTGTACATACTAGTACCGAAAAACAACCTAGCCATGTCGGAGGTGGTACCAATCATACTTTGTCTATTTCGCACTCAACATCTAGTAGTTCGTCGCAGTCAATTCAACACAAGATAAATACGCAACAAAAATCAAGTTCGCATTCAAATTCACCTCTTCATTTGTCAGCTAGTTTATCTCAAACAACGAGTTCATCTTCAAGTGTCAATGTGACAAATAATCACACGCATCATCATTCTCACCATCTAGCTCATCACCCAGAAAGACTATCACCAGCCGATTCAATGCTTCTCAGACACCATCCGAAAATGCTTCCCGGAAATCCAAATCATCTTATGATTCAACCCCCTTCTATGGGTCATCCAGGATTAAGCTTGGGTCTTCCTCCCGGTCCCGGACCAAGTTCTATTGAAAGCTTAAGATTACATGCTCAAGCAGCGGCAAGCTTGCAATCAGCGCACGCTAGGTCTGGGTCACCTCATCAAATGCCACATGGTCATCCACACCTGCGTGGCCCACCACGACCGATGCCAGATGATAACCCAGAACTTAAATTAGAAACACAGTCGCAACCAGAAGAAGAAGAAATTCCAAGTCCAGCTCATATACCTCACGGTCCCAGTCCGGAGCCTAAAATAGAGGACACCGAATGTCACAGGTCACAATCGGCAATATTCTTGAGACATTGGAATCGTGGTGATTATAATTCTTGTACGCGTACAGATCTTATATTTAAACCTGTACCAGAATCAAAACTCGCCCGTAAGAGGGAGGAAAGACTTAGAAAGCAAGCTGAAAGAGATAGAGAGGAAAGAGAGAAGATAGCTCAACAAGCTCACAGAAAGATTGCTACACCCGAAAAGCCAGAAACAAAACCACCATCAAGAGGTGCTATTGAAACTATTACGTCTCCCTATGATAGATTCCCGAGGCCTCCGGGTTATCCAGATACCCCAGCACTACGACAGTTATCTGAATATGCAAGACCTCATGCAGGATTCAGCCCTGGGAATATCCCGCGGCATTGTATGGATCCAATGCTTCAGTATCAATTAAGTTCAATGTATGGTGCTGCTGGAGCAAGAGAACGTCTTGAACTCGAACATTTAGAGAGAGAAAAACGAGACCGAGAAATACGGGAGCTGCGAGAACGTGAACTTAATGATCGGTTGAAAGAAGAATTGCTTAAAAATAATGTTGGTCCAAGAGCAATCGATCCTCACTGGCTAGAAATGCACAGACGATATGGTATGCCTCCTCCTCCTCCTCAAGGAGCAATACCGGTCCAGTTCGGTCTGTATCCCCCGGGTCACGGGCCTGCTGCTCTCTCTCAACTAGAGAGGGAAAGGTTAGAACGACTCGGTATACCTCCAGCTGGAGCCGGAGGGCCGCCGCAATCAGTTCCTGTGTCGGGTGCTCCGTCGCACCATCCGCATCATCCTCACCCCGGAGTAGCGGCTGCCCAGTTAGAAGCCGCTGAAAGACTAGCGCTAGCTGCAGATCCAATGGTACGGCTGCAGATGGCGGGAATAAACCCAGAGTACCATGCCCATACACATGCGCACACCCATGCACACTCGCATACGCATTTGCACCTACATCCGGGGCAACAAGCGGCTCAAGCGCAGCAAGATGCCCTGAGTCTGGGATTAGGCGGAGGTGGACCGTATAGGCCACTTCCACATCCGGACTTGCTAGGCCGACCGTACGCAGAGCAGCTTGCACACCAGGCGGCTGCACACGAGCAGTTACAAAGACAACTTCTACTGGAGCGCGAGCGTGGCTTCCTTCACCACGAGGACTTCCTACGGCAGCAGCGTGAGCGGGAGCTGAAGGTGCGGGCGCTAGAGGAGGCGGCGCGTGCCTCGCGTCCGTAGGGTGCCGCCCGCCTCCCGCCCGACGATACCGTAGTGGTGATCGAGTGAAGAGAGGTGTATATAATACTTAGTGTTCGCGCTATAGTGTCGAGAAACGATGGAACCAAACGGTTTTTATTTTTACTTGTGTCGATACTTTACATGTAATTTATATTTATAACTTATGTATTTAAGTTTTTATAATATTTTTATAGTCGCATGGTCGTGTAGTACGCTTGTTTTCCATGCTCAAATTTATTTCATAACGACTAGTCATAATTAAATTTTATTTGTAGAGAACGAGTAGAAGTCACAATTTTACATAGAGTGCTGTTAATCTAAATTATTATTTTATATTTTAACTATTATATCGATTAAGGGTACCGGTTAACATTCACTCGAGTGGACCACAGATTAAGTTAAAAGTACGAAGTGAACTGCTTATATTCATGACATAATAATTATTTGTTGTACATATTTTAAACAACTTTAAGACAAAGTAAAGTAGGGTCACGGTGACTTGCCTTCTTATCGACTTGCCTTTTTGTGTACTTGTTAAAATAGAGTGAGGATTCTGAATTAGATTTTCTGATTCTTGTAGACATTAAAACAATATATATTTCTAATCTCCTCACATTATTAATATATTTTAATTTATCTAACAAGTATGCAATCGTTTATAAAGCTAGTTATAATAACATATCAATTTTATCGTCTGAACAAGTACAGCCTTTAATTTTGACGGATACACTTAATTCTATCCAGTCTGTGATGGATTGGAAAGGTGTAAATTCAACCTTGCAATTTATGAGCTCATACGAACATTAATTATAGCTATATATTTTTTTAAATCGTAAAGAGCTCTGTTATTGTAATTAACCTGTGTTATGACTGGCAATTATAAAATATTGTATGTATTTAATGATTATTCATTATATTAACATAAATTATTGTATAATGTAGCTGTAAATATAGTTCGGTAATAATTTGCATAACAGAGTCTAATGTTGAGAGTAATAGTAAAGGCTACTTAACGTTATAAGTTGGTATATTGTGAGCAGTCGTAACACAGTTGATTAGTTTACGACACCGTTTTACTGAGAATTTATTGCCGACGTAAAATATTTCTAAGTACAAAGTATTTATACCGGCTCAGTATTTCACAGCTCGTGAAATAAAAGATCTTGTCGATATTTATTCAGTAACAACAGATATGTTTTTATTATAAATTAATTTATACACTAGAATTATACATCTTATTCTACAAAATAATAAAAATACCCTTGCACTATTGGAGCAGGTAAAATTTTTGAAAGGTTTTGAACCACTACTGTTGGACCAGGATTGGTTGATTTGTAAATTATACTAGTACATCACGATACATTTAAATTAATGCACTGTAATGTAAAATAAATTTTGTAATAAATAGAACCTGTTAGTGACGAAGTAAATTTAGGAGATTCACAATCGCTTTTTAGGTATTATGTTAATATGCCGTGGTTCCGAGATAATGAATATTTTTTTTAGAGAAAATTATATCTTTTAATTAAGAAGTTGCGTGTCGGATTAAAACTTCGTTTATTTAGACAATAAGGTTAAATGGATGTCTTAGTGCTTTTGTGTAAATTTTTTTGAATAATATATGTGAAAAATTTCAATGTGTTGTTTTTGTTCTGAGTGATAGATTTATCGAGTAAATATAATTATAACATTATTTTAAAAGGCAGTTTATTATATACTATACATAATTTATCTCAATCGTGACCTTTAAGATAACTTATAAATGTAATGGTTAATCATTCATTGTTTTATTTTAATCGTTAAGGTGCAGGTTTAATTACTGCTCTTGTCGAGTACGAGTGCTCTTACGAGTTTTGTTAGCCGTTACTTCCTCAAATTATCCCCTCAAAAAGATTTATTTAAATATATAACTAAGGCCTTAGTTATTCATATGCTAGCTCTTGGTACACTTAGTAAATCTAGTATTGGTCACAAATTGATAATTACGAAATGTTACGAAAAATTGTTGTCTATGAAAAGAATGCTAAAATCTTTCAGATAAAAAGAAAAACAATTTTTATCTGTCAAGCAAATATACAGATGTATTGTTGAATCGTTTATTAATTTTCTATTCTTTGTTACCAAGCAATTGATTGGTCGATATAGGTACATCATTACCGTAAATGGGGAAATGGGTCTTACCAGTAACACTGGGTTATTGGCCAGTGTAGCTCAAAAACATAACTTTGTTACACATAAGGTAAGCTACCGCATACAGTCCTATATCAAAAACATGCATTTTGGTAGAATACATATATATCTAGCATATGATTTACCTAATAACCTATTTGTTTCACTTGTCTATTCATTTAATTATAGATAGGTACTATACACTTTTGCCTATAAAACCTATAGTATTACTTAAACTGAAGCCAAAAGGAAAAAAAAACTATAAAACTATTGCATAAATAAATACATATTCCAGGATAATCCTGAATTACGATGCGACGTAAGCCCCGCTCCATTCATGCTGCGCCCCTACGCAGCTCTGTACAATCCTTTCTCAAAAGCCTGCTCTGTTCTCTGCAACCACCCGGCTGATACCGACGCTAAGGAGTTTGTTAAACGAGCCAAGGATGCCTGGGTAACCATAATCCGGAAATAACTTAATTCTAAACTAGAGACTACTAAAATATAGATATCTTATGTTTTTTGATAGGCGCTTGAAGGGAAGGCGCATTATTTCCAAGAAGATTTATCAAAGTTTCAAGACAGTGAAAAGGAGAAAAACAGAACACCGCATGATATTGTTACAGAGGACATGTTCCGAAGGTGGGTTAAGCCTAGCTAATCTAAAATACTAATAAAATAGATCAACTATTTCATACTTAGTTTACAATTTCGTAAAGGTACCCAGTTCATATAGATTTTTTGGAGACAAATGCTTATATACACGTACATTTAATATAAATCTGAAGATTTAGCTAATGAGTTAATCTAGAAAGCTACTTAACACATCATGTTTAAGTGATAAGATCTAGGTAAGGAGAATCGACATTTATTTAACATAGTGCCTCACGATCAGGTGCTGTGCAATATTTCTTCTCGCTTCTGTTTTCTACAAGGCTTCAGATAGTTTTTTATTTAACGGTTGTCTCAGGGCACATATGTGACCGTCACCTTCTGATGAATATTTTGCTCTTCAGTCCACAGTATAAAAAAAATAATTATTTAATATTAAATACTAAACTTTTCGTCATATATTAAAGGTACACAGAAACAGACTCCAGGCCGCTGACGCCGGCTCCGACTCTCGCCAGCGGCAAGTCGCGCGGTTCCCGACGATGTCTGACACCGGACCAGCCACACCACAGAACTACTATTGTACTGGACCTAAGAAGAAGCCATAGTCAGGTAGGATGTTGAATTTGTATTTGATGACAAAATAATGTGGCTTATTCATATACACACACTTATATTATACTCAAGATATTGGTGAGAAAGAAAAAATCTAAGATGTTCTTTCCTGGTTCGCGTTATTGCAAGCCGTCAGGCCATAGTAATTAGCAGTCACAGCTTTATTCGGTTACTTAAGTTATTTTAAACTATGAGTTTTATAACTTAAACCACATTCATCCGATAAATATAATTGTAACAGAGTAAACTAAAATGTCAGTTTTAAAAGACTTGAGAGTTCTAACATTTTATTGCAGGAAACTCTTTACTACCACGGCTACACTACATCTGACATAACCGGTCACACGCCCAGCGCGAACGAACGATCTCTTCCCTCTCTCAATCTCTCGACCAGCGCACACACACGCCTCGTCAACGGACAATGCGAACAACTACCACCACTCGCCTCACCACTTGTTCTCTCAAAACGGACTGTTAAGGAACCGGTCAACCTCAAGAATGTTAAGAAGGTAAGGTTTCAAGATTCAAAGATTGGTAAAAATTTAATTAACTTAAGCAAAAGGATAGTTCGTTAGTCAGCTTCTTATAATCCACGTTGAATCCTGCTTTACGTAATTTTTTATACCATTTCGGACAGCAGCCAAATTAACTGACTTACTGACAAATACCTAACTCTCATTTCTTTCCCAACAAGTGAAAATAAAAATTTAAAAAAAAATACCAGATGAGCAATGTTGTTCTTAGGTGTGCCTAATATTCAACTAAAAATTTGCTGAAGAACTACCTTTTATAGCATTTCTTCTTTGGATAAATACCATAGCAAAAAAAAATAAACATCAAATTAAATTGGAAATAAATATATATAAAACAATATTGGTTACTGGTACTTAAATAACGATGAAATAAATTGTTAAATTACTTTATCAATCAACAGTTATCTGGTTATTTCCATTACCTTCCATAATAACTAGACCGTGAAGAGTTAGTTATTATTTTACAACTGATAAGTGGTAATCAATACTGACTGACGCTAATGCTGATAGCAAAACTTTCATTTAGCTACAGTCATGTCGTCTTTCGCATACATTAAACAAAACTTTTCAAACTAATAAAATGTTACCATTTCTTATATCAAAGACAAAATTGTTACAAATTAAAAAAAATAAACCAGAAGAAAAGAGTCGGAAAGAAAAAAGCTTGCATATAAGTGGTGATAATTTAGGAAATAAAGTTAAACGTGTTAGACGTAAACCTTTAGTTATACCGCCAGTTACTCTGACGGCGCCATGTGATTGTGTTCTTATGCATGTATCGAAAATAATTCTTAATTACGCGCCAAAAAATAGGAAAAGAGGTGCTTCTAATATCGTGTTGTCGATGAGAACATGGGGGACAACTGGGCAACAAAAAAGAATGAAGTTACCAACTATGACTTTGGCAAAAAAAATGATAAAAAAAGAAGAAACAGTGTCTTATGATAGTGAGGATTTTTTTAAAACCCTTGAGGTAGTGTTTATTTGTGTAGTTTTAAAATATGTAATCGTTATTTTTGGTTACTGTTTCAGAACAGAAAGTACTTTAAAACAACAACTAAACATAAGATTTTTTTTTTTCAGAATCAACTCAAAGCCTTAAATTTAGGAAAAACCATCAAAATTAAAAAAGGTGAAACTCCAGCGTCTCAACGATCTAAAGCAGAGAAAGAAGGTGAAGGAAGTGATATGCCGCTACCTGATGATGGTGGTAAGATAACCTGCAACTGAACTTCTAAAACAATATCTATATAGATCCTAAAGCAGGGATTCAAAACAATAATTAGCGATTACCGTCTTCATACATTTAATAATATATTATGTAGATATTTTAAGTACAAATATAACCATTTGATTTCCATTTTAATCCCCACAATTTCTGAAATAAACTAGACTAAATTGAACGAATCCGCATTTCCACAAGTAAATAAAAAAACAAAAAACTAATTTCTATAATAGATTCTATATAGTTCTAGATTTTCTAGATTCTATTCTATATATACTCTTGGTTTCTACATAAACTTATCATATGGAAACTGTAGAGGAAAACCATCTCTGTTTCTGTGAGTGAGAATTAGAAATTTATATTTTCGGCAAACAGCTGGACACTTTTCCACTTCCAACTACATAGGTTCTCCTTGCCTCAAATCCCTATAACGTACTTTGGGAATGGAAAAATACGATTACTTACCCAAGTTCTTGTGGCGGCCAAAGTTGATCAGTGGAACTAAAAATAATTTAAAAGTTACAAAAAATTAAGCAATATAAGATAAAATCTTATCTTAGATTTTATCTTATATTGCTATGATATACTACCGCAGTACATGGACGATAGTATTGCGCCCATTGTGGAAAGAATAAATATTAAGGAGAATAAAATTATGCCTTATTGAAAGTTATGCCTTTTGACCCTCGTACTCCGGGTATAGCTTTAGAGTAAATGTTTGTTTCTTTGCAGGCAGTGGAGAAGTCCGCAGAAGAGGCAAGCGTCGTCGCAAGGGTCGAACCGGAGCCAGCGACCGTCTCACGTCAGCTGGACTCGCGCAGGCGCAACAGGATCCGGAAACACAGGTCACAGGCGTCACATGAGACTAAACACAATTCCAGCCTTTAACGTCTTGTTGTTTATATTGGAACTAGTATATCAATATAAATGTATAAATTTTTAAGTATATATAATGTTCAGAAACCCGTTATAACAACTACAGTGTCTACTGTTCTAAATTTGACTTTATTTTAGGAAAAAATTGGGCCAAATGTTAGAAGATACAATACGATAATTTTATTACATATACAGTTTTTTTTCTAGGTAGCAGGTATAGGAACGGACTCTCAAAATCCCAGTTCTCGAGGGTCAATAGCACCAACAACAGACGAGGACATCATTCTACCGGTTATCAAAGCGAGTAGCGGCAAGAAGACAGATTCCTTTCTTGATGATGATATCCTGAAGTATTTGCATAGAGAAGTCGATGAAGAGGCTATTGAGACGGAATTTGATACTAAGGTTGGTTTACAAAGTTAAAAATGTTTTAGACCGAATATATTTATTTTCTATTTATAAATATAACTTGACAGCTATGTAATTACTGATTGGCAAGTAACCAATTACGTTGCAGAAAAATATGATGATAATGTAGCTTATGATAAAGTTAGTCATTTAGAATAGGTTTAGTTGATTAATAGACCTCCCCAATTAAACCATAAAAAAAAAGTTTTAAAATATTATTAAATATTAACCAATGAGTAACTTTAAAAGCGTCGCTACGTGCTGCGTGAGGCGCTCCGCACTCGTCCTGAGCGTGCGCCCGCGCGAGACGTGGCTTTAGTGCTGCGGGAGCTCCGCGTGCCGCCGCCAAGTCTGGCCGACTGGCTGCACATACCGCGCGTCTTCTCAAGACAGAACGCGCAGTTCGGGCTACCGATAGACTCTAATGCTCTTGAGAGTAATTCC
>JAPOND010000023.1:1326068-1336880 GCA_028829205.1 Ithomia salapia aquinia | reverse complement strand
TTCCGGTACCGGGAATCGAACCCGAGCCTCCTGGGTGAGAGCCAGGTATCCTAGCCACTAGACCATACCGGATCATATCATGTTTAACAAAAGGGTGGTATAGCGTAAGCTTTAAATAAGTGGCGTGGGTTTACGTATTTGTTAAATATTAAATTAGTCGCTATATACTTTTGGTCCCGTCATCATCCCGTCTTGATGGGCTGGATTTTGTTTATTATTTCTGTTGTTTTATTTATTAGTGTCAGGTAAAGTTGTTATGGAAATAAATAAGAAAATTGCGAGAAAAATAAGAAAATATTAGTAAAAATATTAGTGATTTTTTTTGTCTTCTAAAACATGTTGTTAAGTCAGGTTTTTTTTATATAAATTGTTATTATACGATTATATATTATAAAATCGAAAACCTTTCTATTTACTAAACTGAATATTAACAAAACATATTTCAAAGTTGCCAGTAAAAAGAAAAATCACGTACGAATTGCACCTTTAAAAGACAAAACGTCCAAGAAAATTGTTCACAAAACTAAATTATTTACTAGACCCTAATTTCGTAGATATAAGAGCTAAAATTGTGTCCGTCTGTACAATTCTCACAAACTTGTATGATAAAGAAACAATTTGTATTCAATAAGCCTCGTGGGGGTGAAAGTAGCGGGAGTAGCGTTCAGAGTTTTTATTTTACTATTCTTTTCATGTTGTAAAGTAAATACGGCTCGAATCTTCTTTTTTTGCTTTGTTAAATAATATTTTTAAAAGAAATTAAATAATAAAATACTAAAACATTTTGTTGAAAATTAGTTAACAAATATATTCTGTACTAAATTTACCTCAGCAACCTTCTTATAATCGTAAAAATGTATTTGAGTCATCACAAATATCGAATTAAACCTTTCAATATTTATTTCATAAATCAAATGCATCTTTTACAAATATATTTACAAGTTGGAAAGGCTTTTTGTGAACAAAGCTAATAAAGTTCAAAGACATTCATATCAATCGAAAACCAAATAGGCACAACAATTTAGTATATAGAAATCTTTGAATATTCATATCAGTCGTAAAAAATTCTTTGTTGAGTTTAAGATAATATTTCATTCGAGATTTTACTAATTCATAATAATTATATGTTCATTTTCATACAAAAATATAAATATACATTATAAATTTAGTGTCAGTACTGGAAACTTTTGTTTTAAATTGCTGTCTCGGCCGAGGGAATTGGATAAAGCTAGCATAATTTTTATCTTTCCGTCTAGACGACAATTTAGATGAGGGATACTCAAACCGCTTCTTATTTTTACTATTCTGCAAGTAATTTAAGTACAGAAATTGCATTTACGACCCCAACCCATAATTTACTTCAATAAAATGTGCGCCCATAAATTTTTCCTGCAACAGCGTTTTGATAATTCATATGACTTTTTCAGAGAACTTTGGCCATTCGTCGAGCAGCTAAATATTTAAACTTGACTTTTACAAAATAGTGAAACTAATACTTACTTCCATTTAAAATTGTGGAAGCATTTTTATTTAAATTTTTCTAGTTACGTTTTTAAAAATCATGTGAAGTTAAATTTTCTAAACCTTAGACATAAAACAATTTTATTTTGCACAAAAATCGACCACAATATATATTTTAGCAATAGTTATCGAACATTATTTTGTTTCTACTATGATCATACACCATGACAGTAAATGAAGTGAGTATATTAAATTTAAAATCAATTATAGTCCCTAAGAAATGAAGGTAATTGTGGTGGAAGATATTCAAGTGAATCCCAGTCTAACGCTTCTTTTTTAATTTTGTCTTCAACATGTAATACATTTTTTCCTCTTTGAATGTGTACAGGGTTGGCCTCATTTATACTTTTTGATCCGCTACAGAGTCCCGAAATTTCTATAACTTCATTTGAAACTTTTGCATATCTCTTGACACGGTAAGGGCATATGGACTGAATGAAGCAGTAGCATTCTTCCTTAGAATTATTTTTCAACATCGGTCGACATCCACAAGGTTTTATTACAATATGTGGAGATTTATTTTCCACAATTATATTTTCCAGATTATGCAAACATTTTGATTTGCTTTTTATATGTCCATAGCCATAACCAGATGATGGTACTGAATCATTTTTAGTGTTCAAAGTTTTTGGTCCACATGGATGTGTTTCTGATGACCCATCTTTAGACTGCTCTGAAAACCATTTCGTTGACTTATAACATACGTTTTTTCGATTACACTGATTTACATTTTTAAACTCCCAATGGTTACATGCTGTCGCAATCTCTTTACATGGACTGGTCTTGTTAGTTGAGTACAATGGGAGTTTTGTGTTAGTTTTGACATATTGACTTTTTTTGTCAATATTGTTGGACGGACACGCCCTTTGTTCATCAAATGTTATATATATGTTTCCTGATTGTGTTATTTTTACTGAACCATAATTTCTCAGGCTATGTGCATTGTTACTTAAATCGACATATATGTTACCAGAATCCGTTTTCTTTATTGGCACGAGTCCTTTTGAAGAAGTGGTTAAGTAACTTTTTAAGTTATTTACAAAAGATTTTTTCGAATCCTTGTTTAGGATAACAGCATATTCACCAGAACATGTCTTTTTTAAAACAGGTTGGTCAGAGAAAATATTTTGTTCATTTTGAAAATTAAATTTAGTTTTTCCATATATATGTGAATCGCTGCTAGACCTTTCAGATCTAACAAGAGCCTTTTTAAGATTTTCTTTGTGAAATTGCCTACTAGACATTGGAAGTTTGTTTAATAGATCATTAAAAGTTCGGGGGGTTATTACAGATTTTGATACTGAGTCCTTTCTTGAAGGTTCGCTATCGCCTTCACTCATAATAACTTTAATGTTTCCGGATTCAGATTTGACTATAAGAGCACTTTTACTAGCCAATTGGTTATCATTTTTATCTTCTAAATTCATTACAAAATTACCAGAATTAGTCTTTGCTAAGGGCATGAATTGCGCAATATCTTCTCCTTCATAATCTTTGATAGTTTGTTTGTAGGGTTTTTCAAATTCCTTATCTAAAACTATTTCAAAATTGCCTGAACAGGTTGCTTTAAGTGCAAATTGTGGTTCTTGTTCATTGCATTGAGACCCTTTTATTTTTAACTTTAATATTTCACTTGGGGTCCTTGTATCTTTTTTATATTCTCTTGTATCTTCTGAGCTTAAGTTTAGTGTTGTCTTATCTTGATTATTTAATAGAGATTTACGCACTTCCAATAAAATATTTCCAGATGGTGTTTTTTTTGCTAAGGCTTTTGCTTTTCTATTTGAAATTGTGGTTTTAGAGTCATTCAGATCTGTTAAACGTGTACCAAAACCTTCGGCAGCGTCCGTATTTTTTAACTTAGTACATAAATTACAATTATTTTCCATTTTTTCATTTAGTACTTCTAAAAGTTTTTGATTAAGGGCTACTTTTAAATCACCTGAAGAGGTTTTTAAGATTTTAGGTATATCAGCCAATCTATTCTTCTCTTCACACATAACACTTAACCTTTCAGTTGTTAAATCCTTATTGTTCTGTTTAACAATCATTTTTTCAAAAGCAGTATGTTTATTGGTGAGCTGGGTCTTTTCTTTAGGATCATCAGGTTTTTCAACGGTCTTACAATTATTTTTATCACATATATCGCCTAGGCCTGCTTTCAGTTGTTTTGAATCTGTAAGTTAATTATTTTGGAAGTAAATATTGTTGAAAAAATGAAATGTAAATAATTATTTTAAAAAAATAAATAGATATGGGAGTACAAAAACAATTGAAAGCATATTATCAAACTTTTTGATTTGCTATTTTGTTACAATATTTATCTAATAACGTATGGAGTAAGCAATAAAAGGTTGAGTTTCCGGAATTAGTGCAGTTTTTAATATTTTACTGTTAGTAGTTTTTGTTTTACAATATAATCACCATTACAGTCCACGTCAAAAATATCACCATTCATTATTATAATTCTCATTAATATAGATTGTCTTTATTTCATTGTCTCCCGTAATTATCATACCACTTTCTATTAATATAGATATATTATCTTGATTCAACGATTCTGTAGAACACAAAATTTCATTTAACTGTTCTTCTTGTACTGTTACATTACTTTTGTCTGGTGTTAAATTAGTTAAACCTCTAACTTTGTTTACGAATGACGTCAAAGATATCCAATTAGTTCCTACATTTAGCTTAACATAATCTTTAAATATAACCACATCCCTCATGACTTCATTAACTTCATTGCAAATATTTTCCTGTGTGTTTTTTTGTTTATATTTGCTTGATATATTACTTGTCACAATATCTTCATTGGATTCATCACGCAACACATTTATTTTACGAGATAAATTAGTTATTTTATTTTTTGTAAAGTCATTATCGTTTGATGTCTTTCTAAGATTATTGAAGACATTTTTGACTTTTTGATTCTTTTCACTAGGGATAATATTTTCTAAATTTTCCTCATCTGTAGAAATCAATGAACGGAATGAACAATTACAATATTGAAAAGATATATCTCGAGACGTGTTTGGTAAATTATTTTGCTTTGAAAGCGACATTTCACCAACACGTTCATTTTTTAGATTTTTCTCTTCGTTTGATTTCCTGACATTTCCATCCACAGAGACTACCTAAGACAAGCATGAACTCGCTTTTAATAATATAAACAACATGGTGGTTGAATTTGTTAATATTAAATTAAAATAAAACCACCAAAGTATTTTTGTGTTATTTATTAAACATTTAAAATACATGAATTTGGGAACTTGGTAGAGAAAATTAAAGTGTCATTAGTCAATTTTTCATGTCAAGAGAGTCACTGCTTATCATTGTATAACTTACTTTTTCTATAGGTGTTACGTCTGTAAATCTTCCCATAACTTCTTGGATAATACGTTCACGAGGTTGACTTCTAAGATCTAAAACGACATTTGGATATCACTTAATAAAAAAAATCTATATTGTACTCCCATATCAATTAACTATTTTTTACTTACCTTTATGACAAACACAGGGTATTGTTGGCAAACCACTGCATTTGCAAGTAGCCTAAAAAGCAAAATAACTGTTTTGAAACAAATATTTACCTATAAAATATTTACACATGTAATCCCTTGCCCCGTTTCCTACATAAAACAGTAAGAAATGCAATGGTGGTAAATACCAAATGTACATATTTACATATATAAATGTACATATTTCAGTAACAGTATCAATATTTTTACCTGATTACCCAATGTGGGTGAAGTAATATTCTTACACGGGCTAATGCACCCCGGCCCCGAAACAGTCGACAACACTTCGGGACCCAGAACACATTGAGCGGCTCGCATATTCTTAAAATTACAAGTCGGACCTAAAATTACAAAAACTTCAATAGACAATAGTAGTTTTCTTAATTATAGTAGTATATAGAAGTAAATAATTATATAAAACAGTATAAGCAACAGCGCCGGTAGTTGTTATTATACCAAGATGACATAGTATCAAATAAAGTTCAAATGCAAAACTTAGGAGAAACGATCAAATTTTGTTTGTGTATAAAGCATTAAAGTTAGTATTTCATCTAAAAGTTATCTAGAATGTCGACGATTAGAGAAATTTGTTTTCTTCTTTCAGTTGAAAATCTTGCCCAGAATTAATTTAAGTGAGTTAATAATGTAGAAAAAAAAAATACTCATCTTAATAAATAGATAAAGATTAAAGTTATAGTTTCGGTACCTAATATATGACGTCATTTCTGCCTGTTACCACTCCATCTAGGTTAAGAGGTCCTACCCTACTAATATATAAATCTGACCTTGACAGGGGCTGGGTCTGAAGGCGGCCACCTCGCTGCCGACGCCGCTCCGCGCTGCACAGTCCGCGCCACACGGGGCGTTGTCGCGGTGAGGACACGCTATCACTTCAGCCTGTGTATACGTTGGAATATGAATCTCCTTATGTATCTATTCAATTACTTCGATTTAGTTGAATTCGTCATGAGTACAAACTGATCAATAACTCGTTAATAAGTTTTCAGGAGATCGTATTTTACTAATTCACGACCAGCTGGTGACTAGACCAGCACTACCAGCACTATTAGATCAGGACTACAATCAAACCATTAGGTTTGAGTAGGGGGTATATCGCTTTATACTAACTGAGGACCTGCTGGTGTACTGCTAAACCAAATATCGTAGGTTTGATCCCCCCCTCCCCCAAAAAGACAATTCTCTCTATCATCCACATATTGTTATTACGAGCTTTTGTATCCGTTATTGGCAAGTTTATGAAGACCCCCGCAACATAGGGTTAATAGAATCTCTATTACATAAACTAAATATATTTATATCTTACGCCATCCTCCTTGTCCTGAACTTGGGGTGGACAAGTTTGTGCTTCACTTGAAGGCAGTAAACCTTTGCCGATACAAACGCACTCCTTGGGACCTTTAGGACAGTGACACTCACTCGACCCTCCCCAGCGCTTACAAGGATCCTAAAGACAAAGGTTATTAGGATAGAGATTTTATCAATAAAGAGAGTAAGGTACATTCATTCATTTGTAGGTACATATTTCAACATCATTGTTTCGGCCAACATTAACTAGTCCACTACGATTAAATTATCTAATAATACTATTTTAACACCTTCTTGGAATCCGTGCCCTGATCGACTCTAGGTGGTTTTGTAACCTTTACTTCGTTTAGACACAACATTAGCTGTTTGTACGTTTCAGAGTCCATCTATAAGAATATAATTTCATTTTCAATATAATTTACTTACTTTTTTTGTTACAATATAAATATGATAAGCCACGATATAAATATGATAATTAAGTTTATCAGTAATGACAATTTATAACAGAATTCAAAAAATAATCAACACCTCCGGGACACCATCTCTGCAGCTCAACCAAATAAATTCTGTGTAACTAGTTGTAAGAACATTAATAACATGCTTATGAATAATTAAAAAGTTTTATTAGATGTAGATATATTTTTACTACGTTTTTAAAGAATAAGAAATCATACCTCACATCTTGTTTTTACAGCTCCACCTACAATCGTGAGTTTCAAATTTTTTTTAATAGTAGTTAAAATAAACTCTTGCAATAACTTTTTAGTTTCATTGTTAATTTTTCCATTCCTACTCTTTTTTAGGCAATTCACAACTGCGTCAGCCACTGCGTTTCCTTGTCCGGTTTTTACTTGCCTCTCCAATAACGTGTACATATTGTCGAAAACATTATCTAAAAACTTTTCTTTGATGGTCATACAGACGCAGTCCATTGTATGGTCCGGACTGCAATGTCCTTCTTCTTGTAAACATTCCTGTTGGTTCAGACACCTCGGACAGTCAGTACATAACTTTCTAACGTCCATAGTATCTGTACACTCGTGACATCTAATACATCGAAACTTAAATTCTGCTATCTCTTTCTCAATACTTTTTATATCGTTAATTATAGATTCTTGTTTATTTTTACATTTTTCTCTGCATTGGTCGCAAGTTTGTTTTAACATTTCTATTTCTAATATCAGTGCTTCTCTCTAAAATGCAATAAATATTTTATTTTCCTATGCTATTTCTACAAACAATATATTTCTAATAAATTACGAGTAACTCGCCTCGGCTTTCATATCTTCATTTTCTAATTTCTTTTGCAATAAAACTTTACAGAGTTTTTGCAAATCGTCCCTTGCGTCTTTTACATATTTTCTACCTTCTTCCTCTTTTGTAACTTTATATTTTTCTTCGTCTAATAATGCTTTTTCCAATTTAGTAATTTGCGTGCCCATGGTCGCAATTTTACCCTTGAATGAATATGTATAATGAAGTATTTTTATATATAAATAAAAGTGTTAATGTAAAAACTTACGTCAGAGACTTGCTTCTTATTAGTTAGCGATTTCAATGCTAGTTCAATATCTTTCTTGTCACTATCGATACGGTTCTTAAAATTAGTAATTTCCAAATCAATACATTTAACATCATTACTTTTATGATTTATCTGTTCTATTATTTCTTGGTGACATTTAGTTACATTATCCATTTCAAATTCTAGATCTTTTTTATTGTTTCGCCATTTTTTATTGCTCGCTTCAACTTCTTTAAACTAAAAATATTTTTCATTTTATTTATATAATTATTAAAGGTGCCAATAATATGTAACAAAGATAGTAAAATATGTGTTTAGATGTTAAAAAATAATAAAAGCGGTAAAAGTCAATAAAAAAACTTTGATTTTAAATGTATTTAGTATGTTGGCACTACATTCTGGAACTAAAGAGGGCGTTATAGAAAAGTTTTAGGAAGTGTTAGGTGTTATGAATATTCCAGAAAGTAAAAGGTTGTAAGTAGGAGGAAACTGAATTGGACATCTGACAAAAATGATTTAAGAACTTGATATGAAGAGTACTGAAACTGAAATAACGGAGGTAAATTCCTAAGCTACTATGTACCTACAATAAGCACAATAAGCAAAGCAATGATAAGCACTCGGTTACAAAAAAAAATAAATCCTCTTAGTCCAGGGTTTCCATTAGTCGTGGAAACGAATCCCAGCCCGTATCTTTTTTTTTTCTGGAGTTGTTCCGCGAAAAGTAGGTGCAGTCAGGTATGCCTCAATGTAAGGTTAATTTTACTCTCTTTGATCTGCCACATACAAGAGAAGATACCCTGATTTATGTTTATTTGTTAAATACATGTTTTTTTTTATATATTACATTACGAGGTCTGAAACTTGAAAACAATTTATTATTTGGTCATTCGTTTTTAGATTAGCTGGCAAATTAAAATTGCAAGCATGAATTTGAAAAGCATGAATGCGAAAAAATTTTCGTACTATGATTTTTAACGACTTTCAAAGTCATTTAAGTCAACAAGAAAGTTATAATAGACATCGATTGGCCCTTCACTGTAAAGTCCAAGCTCGTACCACTGTTTACAACTGATACTGTATGAGTTTAAGCGGGTTTATACGCATTTCACCGATGATCTACGTGAGGAACGGCTTTTTACGGTGACGACTAAAGATAACATCTATGTTGTGCGTATGATAGAAACTGACAAAAGAGTAACCTATCAGCAGATTCCAATAAGCTTTGGCATGTCCATGACAAAATCCATGAACATATAGCGGTCAGAAAACTTTGTGCCTGGTGGATACCTATGTCATAGTCTGACGGAAGCCATAAAATCTCGTCGTGTTGATTCGTGACGTGAAACATGAAATGCTTCGAAGATGTGTTCGACATACTTACTACGCGTGACGAATGTTAGAAGATTTACTATTATGACCAATATACAGTCAGCTCAGTAGGTGTTCCCTTCCGAGCAGTTACCAACCAAAGTAAAAAACAGGTCAAAGTGTGAGAAAAAAGGTGTGGGATTTTCGGTAGGATCGGTAATAGCGCTACAATTGTTTTAGAAAATCAAAAACCAGTTACTAGTGATACACTAACTTGGAAAAGATGCGGGAAAATCATTCATTAAAATCTTCGAATTAAAATCCTCTTTCACCACGATAACGCCTCGTCGCACACAGCCCGACGAACAATCGACTATTTGGCGACGGGAGACGAGAAATTACTTAGTCACTTGTCGTGACCTCGCACCTAGCAATTTTCATTTATTCCCATAATAAAATAAAAGTTGCGAGAAAAAGTTTTATAGACGCCGAGGACGCGGTGGCTGCGTTTCAAAATGCCTTTGAAAAGACCCCAACAGATGACTGGGTGAAGTGTTTTTCTTAGTGGTTCCAATGGAAATTATTTTGGAAATATAAGACTAATAATTTGGTATTTTTTTTAGTTTTAGTTGTCTCAGAACTTTCAATGTGACCTTATAGTATTACAATAATTAGATAGATTTGTAGTTAGATAAATATATAGTTAAATAGATTGAACAATGATGGTTTCATTAAATTTTCATATTATTGTTAGTTACAAAAATGTTATTTTTGACCTGCTTCAGTAAAACCTGTTGCCTTTCCAAAGATTCAGCTATTTTTCTTTTGTACGATTCCTCCATACAAGACCACATACAATCTGCTTGTTTTAACAACTGCATCCCATCTTTCTCTCTCTGTTCTAGTATTAAGATTTGTTCTTGTAATTGTTTCTGATTTTCCGATAATTCGTTTACCTTTACTTGGCATTTCTTTTCGTATGAAGCAGCCTTAAAAAAATACTAATAAATATAACTTGGACGATATTCTGACTGATTTAATGTAAGGGTAAAAAATATATTCGATATAACTTTAAATAATTTATAGTGTTATCAATACTTATAAAAAAATCATCAACACAAAATGCACATGGATCCTCTAGGGTCATCTTCATATGCTCTGTTAGTTAACACATTATAAATATATAAATATTACCTCCTTCAAATTGCAAAGAACTTTATTCAACGGCAAGGATGTTTTGGGAACAGAAATCTTAGTTGGAGGATTTGCATTGGCAATTTCGTTGCTGCCTTTACAACATAGGCTGTGATAAGAGAAACAGTTTTCGGATTTTTTACTATACATAACCATTTTAAAATTTCAATTTAAAACTTTTAGAAGTAGCTACTTAAACTTCTATTTTATTTTTAAGCCTGAAAACCTCAGAAGTAACAAATTAAATTAATGCTAATATATATAATATATCATATAGTGTCTTCTAATGACTTAGCTTAGGTATTTTATAAGCCATCGTTAGAAGTAAAGAAAATAATACGTGTTAAAATTTCAATACATGCTTCGTGAAAACATTTGCTACATTAATCAATATAGATAATAAAGAAAAATCTTACT
>JAPOND010000023.1:1101810-1112246 GCA_028829205.1 Ithomia salapia aquinia | reverse complement strand
GTATCCCAAATTTTCAACAACTTCATTTAGGGCGCAGTAATAATCTAAGTCCCAAAAAAAATATTGACACAGATAAATTTATTTACAGTTAAAATGAACAAATTGATTGTGCAACTAAGATCACAGTATTTGTTCTGACGGTGATAATTGCTTAGCCATGTTTAATTAAATATGGCTAAGCAATGATCACCGTCATAAATGGCTGCGGAGTACGAAGACATATAAAGTTATTACTAAAATGTCGAAAGCCATATTGCAATCATTAACAAATGGGCGGTAGCGTCTTTTGAATCTTTAAAAAAAAGAGTACAGCTTTTAGCTTGACGACCAGTATGGAAAAATAGCAATGTGTATCCATGGTAATTCTAGCTTAGCTTACGAGTGGTTAAGTGAGTCAAGTGAGACAAAATATTTCTACTGCTCAAATTAATGAAAATAATTCTGCATACCTATATATCTTAGAATAAATTCTTCAAAAATGGTAATGAATAATACTAAAATTGTAATGCTTTTGAGGGTTCGGACAATATATCCATTTCAGTATAATCACATACTCGTATAAGTAAACTACGAAATAACTAAAAATAAACATCAAAAATTTTATTTATGACGGTTCCAACGCATTAGCAATAGCAGGTATAACTTTCTCGTACACTCCAACACCTTCAAGGAACACACTGGCTGGTACACTCTCGTCGTGTTCGTGAATGGCGGGACGCGTGTAACGCAGCGGACTGACACCCAGCACACGAGTGCCTTGTAAACGGATGACCTGCGAGTCTGTACCACCGGGGAATGTGCGCACTTTGACTGGGATGTTTCTGGAAAAAATATAAAAAAAAATAATATCATACCACAATTTCAGAATTTTTTGTTCTATAGATTACTTTTAGTTATCTTTTAGGCTAAAAATAAAATTAATACTTACAGTTCATCGAGAGCTTCCTTAAAGGCAACCCAGTACGGATTTGTGTTATCTACCTTTGTGGGTGGGACAAACGAATCTTTATAATCAAACTCGTATGTCACACCAGTACCTGCGTCTGCGCACCATTGTTTTATCTAAAGATTTTTTATTAGAATATAAAATAACATTTACTATAAATGATTTTAATCATACTCCTAAAGCGATTTCTAAGTTAAAGATTTGAAAACAGAAGTAGTTAGTCATTTGCGGGTTGTCAATAACATATAATGTACCTAACTTCTGATATTAAATTAAAAACATGATTGATGCCGTTACAAAGTGATTCAAATAAAATTTAAAAATATACTTGTATGTACCATGTTCTCAAATTCTTTATGGTTGACAGACAGAGCCAGTCGGATGTCGAATTTTGCAATAAATTTCTCTGGAATAACGTTGTTCTGGATGCCGCCCTGTTTGTTAAATGTAGAAAAAATATAAAATCAATTCTGTAACAAGTTATTAGTTGATTTATTTTTTGTGAATACTACATTTACAAAAAATAAATCAAATATAGGTCAAAACTCAAAGTATTGTATTTGCTTTTAAATAACTTACATAAAATATTGAAATTGTGAAATGAAAATTCTGAAACTTGTTTTATTTAGTTACTTGTTTCCATGATCAATCGGAGAGTTGATCATTAGTTGTATGTTGCTATTGACACTATAGAAATACATACTGAAATCATGGTAAGGTTGACGGAAGTGACGTCACCGATCGTTAGTGTTGGGTCATCCTCTAGTTTTTTCTTCGACTCTTGTCTCAGATCCATAAATTTGTCGATGATGTATCGAAGCTATGAGTATTCATACTTATTAATTCTTAGTAGATGTAATAATTACACTTACAAAATAACTTCTAAGTGTAAAAATCAATAAAATATAATAAAATGATAAAATTTTGTAGATTCAGACTTCTTGTTACCAATGTTATTTAATGTATAATACATAATACATTTTATCAAGTTAATTTAGTTATTTGTATAGGATAAAGAATGTTGTATAAAATAAATATTTATTATTTGTAGTAAAATTTTTGTATAGGAATGGCACAAATGTGATACTAAAGGAGAGCTTAATCATAAAAAACATCTAAATGTTTATAAGTACATACCAGAGAGACAAAGGTCCTCCGGTGTGCAAAAGCAAAAATATATGGTAATAAATAACTTATGGATATACTATGGCGACTATATGGCGACTTAATATACAAAATTTTTACATACGTGTGTGTTGTCGTACAGGCAAAGCATAATTTGCACATTAAGTAATAACTTAATGTGCGAAATATGCTGTGCTATGTTTGTGTGTAGCATTGTTGATTGGGTGTTATTACACTACTTTCTTTTTAACATGGTCATACCTATTTGTCTATATAAAACAGTATTCGACTATTTTTTTTAAGACACGAAGTAATAATCAAATGTGTTATATAATAAAAGTAACAGTTTACTCCGTTCTACATTTAACTGACCTTCTCTCCACAGTTGTCTGGCAGCAAGAGTGATCCATGCCCGGACTTCCCCGGACAGATTACTTTCAAGTCTATGATAGATAATATTTAACACATGTTAAAATGTATCAATGAATAATGTGTTTAAATTGTTGGTACAAACTTTTTATAAATGGATTAACACATAACCAGATGAGAAAAACAATAACCTTAGCAAGGTTACGGTAATGTAAGACTAATCAAACCACCAAACTATTCTAACGTAACAGGTCACTATTTCGTAGTGAATTCTTTTTAAATTAAAATGGTTTTATATTAATGAACTTACGCCAATTATTCCTCTCTCCATTATACACGGTGTAACTGTCATCTGGACTAGCGAGACCTTCGTCGAGCACAAAGCCAACATTTAGTTTTTTATAATGTTCTGAGGTCACGAAAGTGTTCATACCCAGAAGGGTGCCCACTTCCTCATCTAAAAATAATACACTAAATACTATAATAATACTAAAAACAAAAGGTAACAAATCTTAAACTGAAAATTATTTGCTTCGGTGTTAACAAAACAGACAGGCTTAAATTTTGGAATGGATAAATGTTTATCTTATAGATTTGAATTCAACTTCAATATAGCTGAATAACCAACTTTACAGAATACCCAAACTACTAAGTTCTTCCAAGTTCAAGTTAAATCAATGTTTCAAATGGTTTCCTTTGAATTTTAGACAGTCAAATATAATTATTGAAATATGCTGTTATTGCATTTTTACTTCCGATTACGATTTACCAACGTAGCAAGGTACTTATTTATTAATGTTTAAATTATTATACATTCCTGGTACAAAACTCAAATGTACAGTTCTGTTAAGTCGAATATTTCTGTTCTTAAGTCTCCGTATTGCCTCTATGTAGATGATGGCAACTGACTTCATATCCTGAGCACCACGAGCGTAGATTACTCCATCAACTAATTGAGCATCGAATGGAGGATACGTCCAGCTTTTCTGGATGTTGTAAACATACATATTATAATTTATTGATCATTTCAATTGTCCTAAAATGTCACAGTTTTTTCTAGAATGATAACCGAGTTAAACATAATTTCTATGCTATTATGTAAAGTTGTTACTGTTTCTGTGTTTCATACTATTTATATTACTTATGAATATGTTCAAGATATAGTCATTGAAATGTTTATTAAATTTGTACATAATCCTTTTTTTTATATACCTACCTCAAAAACTGGTACCACATCCATGTGAGAATTAAGCAAAATGCTGGGTAGAGCTGGCTCTAAACCTTCCCAGGTCATAACAAGCACAGGTTTCTTAGGCACCAACTCAAATACCTGGACTGGAATATCTAGTTCCGATGCTTGACGCCTGAGATACGATATACACTCATCTGTAAAATACATTAAATCAATTCGAATATTATTTAAAAATTAAGTTAAGGATTTTTTGTTATTGTTAATTTTTTTTAACTATTTTCAGAAATTAAATACAATGAATAATTGCCAAAATTTATTTTCTTGTTGTATAACTTTCATTGTGTACCTAATTTACTACTACTACTAAGTTTTGTTGGTGTTTTGTTTAACTTGAAAAGTTTTCGAAAGTTTCCCTAAATTTTGCAAGTTAAATGTTTCCAAATAAAAAATAATTAAACCAAAGAGGATGGATCGATATGATGTTTTTGAGGCATGCTTTGTCGCAGTTTAAGTCGCAGTATACAACTGTACCGAAATAAATATCCGCAACAAAGGTACGAAATATTATGATAGATACTTTTTGAATAATATTTTTTTTTCCGACTAGACGAACTTTTTCAATTTTGTTATGTATAACTGGAAAAAGAAGCATTCTTGTTTATAATTCTTATTTCTAAAGCAGCTTTTAAAAAAAAGACCCGGGAATCCCCCGTCTGTTTTAGTATTACTACCTTCATTTTATAAGTTAAAAACAACGCTTTGTAATTAACCCTGTAAGAGTACATATTATATTTACCAAAAAAATGATGTCGAACATAAGTTCGACAATTTCATCTAAAACTACTTCATAATGAAGGTTTACCTAGACATTACTTACATCTATTCTAAAAGCATTTTAAATGTAATTTCAAATATAGTCAACTTTCGGTAAAGTACCATTTGTAATGATAGAATATGTAACAAATTATAAATAGTAACTCATTATTAGTAGATTTACGTGTAAATAACTAAATAGTTATATAAATACTGGGCTCGAAATAAAAAACAATTCGTAACATTGTAACAGAAGAGTATTACGTACAACGTAAACATTTTAATTTCGTAATACGCCCGCCGCTGTCGCAGTAATTAGCGACTTAGTAAATTGCTATATCTATATTATTATCTAATATTTACGTACCGTAATTAATATTTGGGTGAATACTTCTAATGCGGAGATAATCTCGCAGATTGTTCACAGCAGGATCACTAGAATAGTCTGTCATGTTGTAAATTATCTCTATATAATATCGTGTTCTTACGAAATAACAAATGTGGCTTTATAAGTATTCACTATTCGTAACATGTATTCATGTATTTTTTAACTGACCGCAATATAAAGAAGAGGAAAATGGGGATAAAAGGGACAGTTTTATTTTTTTGTTTAAGAATAATAACATTAATAAAATTCTATATCTCACAATAATATTTAGTTGTACTCTTTGATGGGTAAAAAAATTGTAAATGATATATTTTTTGTTATTTTTCTTTTAGGTTAGCTTTTATTATTATTCATATTTTTTTACTTAAACCAGTCGAAATATAATGAGAAGACAGTCATTGAATTGTTTATCTCTCAAACTCTATTAATGATTTAATGTGATATGACAATTAATTTGGCTCTACAATTCTAAGCAGGATGTCCTGACGGTATAAGATTCCCACTTCTGTAACATGGCTCGAAGGGCAATTGAATGGTTTCATTGTTCTTTGCGTGGTCGTTGCCAGGGCAGCGGGTTGGCGTAAGTTAGTCTTATTCAAATCGGACAAGCAGTGTCAAACACACACACAAAAATAGACACGTTGTGTTTTTTACTCTGTAGTTGACAAAAAAGGTATTATTATTTGTATATCATAAAAAAACAGACAAAACTCCTCTATGCAAAAATATTAAAATATACCTATTATCAAGAACCGCAACGCGTATATTTGATAATAAATATTTATCATTTACCACATGTAGCAAACACAAATATTTTAAATTAATAATTAATTACTGCTGCGGAACCCTAAAATATCTTCTACCATGGTACCTGAGGCGTTGACACAGTGCTGTATAATTTTCACGCTTCCTTGAAACGATGGGGATTATGTGTTCACTAATAAAACAATTTGAAGCATACATAAAAAACATTATGTTATGTATATTTTATTCTAATTCGTATTTAAATATAGTTCTAACCAGCCATGTTGCATATTCTTATTTACTGCATGTCACTTTTTCCTTGAATATTCAAGCACAAGAACAAAACTTGTATAATACTAATACGTTTAAGAACAAAGCCCTTCTTCTGCCTCTGTCCGCATCATCAAACCTCTAGAGAGGGCAACTTATCTTGCTTGCAAAAGTTTCAAAGAGGCTGTTGCTAACCTGCTCATCAAAGAAAAGGCATGTTTACACATAATTGCTCAGAAATCATCCACAAACATTGCAGCAGCCACAAACATAATCAACGCTGACAAACACTGGAGTGTAGACTGTGTAGAGAATTTCTTAGCTTTGCATTCAGCACATTGTTATACTACAAACTCACTGCACAATATGTCTACTCCCCAAAATGAGTCTTCAGACTACTCGTGAAAAAGAAAATTAATCCTCAGACTAAAAATGTAAAAGATCTAACAATGAGCTCCAAATAAAATTTATCAAACATGCCTTGTACAACGAGCTATCTGAGAGCAAACATGTTGTCACGGAAAGACAATGACCGGCATTCACGTTTCTTATCATAGTCATCCTCCTAACATTCTGTTACCATATCGCCGAGATAGCTTAACCACACAATTTTTAGTTACATCTGAATTTTAAGGATTTGTTGTTGCTTATGAATACAATTTTTACCTCTTACTTCTTAAAATCTTTAATTAAACTGCTGAGACCTCTGACTGATACAGAGGGGACTTAGCAGAACGATCTCGTCCTTATAGTAAAATTATAAATAGATTAGTCATTTGTATATCATATCATATATAAATATGTCATGTATTATATATATATCATATATGTATTTTAAACTTATCTTAAGATTTAAGCTGTCATAATAATTATTTTATATGTTCATTCTAAGTTCAAAAATGGAATTCCTATCCTAAATTTGTTTTTGTGTCAACCCCTGTTTTATTAACTCTGTTTTTACAGCTAATAGCTCTTCGGTAAAGTTTTAACGACATAAACAAAAGCGTTTACATGTGTATGCAAAATACTAAAAAACTTTTAATCGGTTTCGATAAATTTGCCGGCGTTGCTATCAGCTCAAAATTATAATATTATTTTAAAATTTAATTGTTACATAAAATAAAAGTACATAATATTATGAACCGTTTAATAACAAAAAACATATGTACAGTACATAAACATTGAATTTGAATTGTTATGTTATATGGAAAAAGCATTTAATAAATATAAAATCCTCTTTATTTGTTTGTGACGTTGCAGGCGATGTAGGGGTTCAAAGAATGCTTGACTTGAACAGCTATTATGATTGAAAGAGCCTAAATGAGAGCCTACAATAAATATATGTATGTTTATTTTTAGTATATTTTTTATTTTAATATTTTTTTTTTTAATATTTTAGAAAATATCAAAGCTTTATTTTTAAACAATAATATTCATTGAAACTTGTAGTTTATTGTCGGACCTGTTATTTTAGTGGACACTAAACATATTGTGATCCCTATAGCTGTTTATAAAAACCGTATGCTTGAACAAAACCTTTCTACCATAACAAAAACTTTGGCAGAATATATGATTTTAAAATGTAACCAAAGTCATATTTTTTCTATTTTAAAAGTTTTTCTATTTTAAGGCATATTGCATATGAATTATCAGAATCTTTTTGAAAACTTCCAAATACAATTCAAAGGTATTCTTAGAAATGCACCGGTGGGCAAATCTATAGATAATATATGTAGGTACTTACTATTATATAAATTATAGTGATTAAGAGTCCCTTATCAAAACCTGAGAACACATGAGACTTCGAGTATTTTGTGGTACCAAAAGAAAACTAAAATAACTAACCAAGCATGTACCTACTAGTTTTGTTCTACATAGGATAAAATACATCTAACTTTTTTTGGAAGATTTGCTATGAATTAAACATTTTGAAATCAGGTAACAAATAACCATACATAAACGAAATCTCTCTTCTCTTTATTTTTCATAGTTATATTAAAAATAATTCTTTCTTCTTCTTTAATTTCCATAATTTTCATATAAGTAACACGTATATAAGAAAGACTCTCGTCGACCGACAAGCGGTCCTTACATCTTCAACTTGTGAGTCTAAACATACATATTTTAGATCTCTTAGCTTAGCTTAAAATACGAAATAAGATACCTCGACTAAGCTAAGTTAGTTTATTTTCGTAGCTTGCTTGCTCGTGTAGTTTATTGTGTCACTGCACAGCGTTGCAATAAGTAGAAGCTAAAGTTGTGTATGTCTTTAGTTACACTAACAAAATGTAATTCATAAATATCATAAATTCATGATAAAACATAAAAAAGCATAAAAGTTTTAGGCTAAATCCTAATACTTTTCCTTTAGGCTAATCACTCACATCTGCTCTCTGTATGGTGTACTTATGAAATGTTTAAAACGAGAGTTGCCGATTCTGATTCCTTTCCCAAATATTTATACAGCTCTCAGTCAGTGAAGAAGAATAATATGAACATATTATACATATCTTATAAGAAATTATATATAAAAAGAAAAAAGTTCTTTGAAATTATTAAAACTTTTAGAAATTAGAAAATCAGAGGATATGGCGATCAGTATATTTCTTTATTTTAGTTTACAAAATAAAATCTCGAAAAAAGATTAACAAAAATATATCAACATTGGTTCTCGAAGTTTTTATTTAAGATTAACACGCGTTGGCAACAGCGGGTATAACTTTCTCGTACACACCAACGCCTTCAAGGAACACACTGGCTGGTACACTCTCGTCGTGTTCGTGAATGGCGGGACGCGTGCGACGCAGCGGACTGACACCCAGCGCACCAGTTCCTTGCAGACGGATGAACCGGGAGTCTGTACCACCGGGGAACGTGCGCAGCGTTATTGGAATGTTTCTGAAATTATAATATAATTGATTACTGAGCCCCTATTCTAAATTAAAAAAATTTTGAATTCCATTTAGACATACGTTTGTGGGCACCTTTGAAATAGCGTTTATAATATTATTCTTAAATAGCGATAGGCCATAAAAATAAAAACAAATCTTACGCTTCATCAAGAGCACCCTTAAATGCAACCCAGTAAGGGTTGGTGTTGTCTACTGCTGTTGGTGGAACATATACATCCTTCTGTTCAAACTCGTATGTAACACCCGCACCTGCGTCTGCGCACCATTGTTTTATCTAAAAATTTACAAGTGTTGATTATTGAACCCCACAGGTGTAAATGCATTTAGACGTACTAAAAAAATGTATATCTTTATTTTTAAGGCATTAATTATAAAAAAAGTTATAATAATTAAAGAATACACTTTGAGGGGGGTTGCCGGTGATAATGTTTGATGACGGTGGTGTGATACAATGATTGATGCAATCAATTGCACATTAATTTTTAAAATAGTTTTTAATACCATGTTCTCAAAATCTTCAAAGTTGACAGACAGAGCCAGACGCAGGTCGAAGCTTGCAGAGAACTTCTCTGGAATCACGTTGTTTTGGATGCCCCCCTGTTTGATAAACAACAGTTTTGTTCTAAAAATATGTAAATACCAAACAAAACTCGAAAGATCTAAACTCAAAATCGTCTGTACCTAATAGTTTCCAATAAATGTTGGACAAATATTTAACATATGCTAGACTATAAAAGATAAGCAACTGATTTTAATAACTATATTTTAGTTAGTCGCTTAAAAGAGTAACTCTCGTTAATGTTAGTAAAGTACCTTATATCTCATACAACTCTGTAATAAATGCTAACTATTATACCCCTACTAATAATGTGTAAGTGCGATATATTTCGCTTCAATAAAATAGATTTCAAGATTTATTACAACGTTTTAGAATTTGCATGTGCCTATTTAGTTCATGTATGTTATAACTATGACAACTATGACTATAAATGTATCTATAGAAATACATACTGAAATCATGGTAAGGTTGACGGAAGTGACGTCACCGATAGTTAGTGTTGGGTCATTGTCCAACTTTTTTTTCGAGTCTTGTCGCAGGTCCATAAATTTGTCGATAATGTAGCGAAGCTAGGGGATTCATATTATTTATTTTTAACGGTTTCATATATATATATTTATCGTTACATGATCAAAACACAATGAAAATGCACAATAATTTTGAACGTTGATGAATTTACTGTTATATACCAATACATAATTGAATCTGATCATATTATAATAATATATTCTTTAATATTTTTCTTATTTCTGAATCAAAAGCATTTTCGTAAAACTTTACAAGTAGCAATCCATTTTGGAAAAATATAATATGATTTATATAATAAAACCAAATGTTTATTTTTTTCTACATGTAACATACCTTCTCTCCGCAATTGTCTGGCAGCAAGAGAGATCCGTGGCCGGACTTCCCCGGACATATGACTTTTAAATCTGTGTTTATATTTAACACTCGTAAATTTGCATTAACATTTACTATTATAATCAAATATTTCCAATTTAAAAGAAGAATAAAAGATAAACAGATAGAAAATAATATCCTTAACAATTAAATCTACGGTTTGAGATTTGTCAAAGACTCCACAAACCTTAAAAGTGGTGTTTTAAAGAATGCTCTTA
>JAPOND010000023.1:936333-947880 GCA_028829205.1 Ithomia salapia aquinia | reverse complement strand
CAAAATGTTGATGATACGTTTAACGTTGAATTACGAGGATTTGAGTTAAAATTTACATAAAGGTATAAAAATAAATTTATCAATGAATAACATCTAATAAACCTCACAGCATATACCATCAAGGTTATATGAAGTGACACAGAACCAATAATAAATTCAATAAATATTCATTGGCCGGATTGGTCATTATTTTTTTCTAAAACATAATCCAACATTAAATCAATTAATGTTTAACATAATAAATCATTTTCCGTATTTATCAATGGAATCGATGATAGATGTTAAAACGGTGTCGAAAACGATAGATCGGTTCAGTGGCAAGTAATCAAGTTTCGAATCCATTTGTAATTAACGTCAAAAACCGGTTATAGGTTTCCGAATGAAGCTTCCGAAGTGGGCTTCGTGTAAGTATTGATTCGTTATTATGAATGAATCGGGTCTTTCATTCTTAGACGTAGTAATCGAGACGAATGGAATGGATAATGACTGGCTTCTGAACGTACCTTCAGGTGCTTTTAAAAGAATAGCACTTGAATTTGATTATCAATTGTATATCTAATGATAGGAGTTTATTAAACACAAAATAAACAATGCTAAAACTATTGAATTTATTTGTAAATTATAATTTTTTTTATATATATTTACGTGCGATCAGAAAGCCTGGTTTCTTTTATTAGTTTCTGTTTATCATTTTTAATATGGACCTTAAATATTAATAATGGTCGGTAAATGTGTCAGTTGCAGGTGTTTGACATCCAGGCTGGTCGCTCCAGGCTATTGGTTATTGTGTGATCTGAAATTAAATTCGAAATATCTATTAACGTAAATTTTAAATCAGTCAATAAAGTTTATAGGAAGTAGTAATGTACTCATTTGCTTACAAAACTATAATTACTTTTAAAAGAAAAATCATACTAGAGTCAATAATTATTTTAAAAGAAAGTCTATTTTCTCATATTCTATACGTGATGTGAACATCATGTATATTCACAATAACATAGCATGCATATATTGCAACAGCTATTAATTCTGAACTCGGTAGCTGTTGCTAGCAAATCGATTTCTCCGTCCGATTAATCCTGTCTTCATTTACATAGTGATTTTTATTTTGTCGATATCCGGTACCCACTGTGACTTGCTCGGACCTCGAATTGCTTGTCAGCTTTGATATGTTGAAATCGATTACGTCTTCTCGTTGAACTTATGATCATAATCTCTTACTGGGTATCCTCTTGACGTTTTAACATCATGTCTGTGGTACTTGATGCTCATTGTTAACGCGTTGATAAATCTATGATTGAAATATTCACATAGTAATTATGATTTCCACCGATAACTAACTCGTGACTGTTTTTATTTCCTGTATTCTATTGAGTACAAAGTTCTTATCCGCTAGCTTGTTCTAAATGGCTGCTATTTCACTTTTGTGTTGGTTTCTCCTGTCATAATGATTTGGGATTCCCATAAATTTGATTGTTTAAGTATTCTTTCCGTGATTCGCCAGATTATGATTTGAATATAAATAGTATTAGCCGAGTTCTGCAGGTTTAGTTGTTGAGATGGCCTCGTAGGATGCAGATGCATGAATTAGCGGTATAAATATGGAATTCGGTCAGTGCCCTCGCTCAGAGCAGATCTCCTAATCTCGCATTCTTCGACCTGCCAGTGTTTCGTAACATAAGATTTCACTTTCAGTTTGTTATATCGCTGTTCCTTTTAATTCAACAGCTCAAGTATTTCGGCTTTATTGTATCTGAGACATATTTTTTGTCATCTATTAAGTTTTGTATCAATTTCCAATGACTCACCGAGCGCTTTGCCATAAAGTATTCCGCTCGGTTCTGACGAGACGCGTCTATTCTAGACCTACTCGTTATGTGTCTCGCACCTCCCTATATTAACTTATCAATACCATTGTTTTGATAAACGCCCGGCCAATTTTTGTTGAGTCATCTTATTGTGTAGCGTAATTGTCGGTGTATAAGCCGATTGCTCAAGTCTGATGTGATACAACAATAAAGCTAATTTGACTAATAGCTGCCTTGTAATCGTCACCGCGTGTGGTTTAAGGATTATATACAGTATCATCCTACCCCCCTATATAACTTGCTTTAGGTAATGAGCGTCTCTCTAAAACCATTGTTCTAGTTTCTATGTCTAATCTCCTTGTATCTTGATTTAATATTGTAAGCTCGATATTATAATAATTCTAAATTTAAGTTATTATTTAGTTTGTTGTTATGAAAACCTTTGGATTTGTAAAATTTTCCGAAACGTTTGGTATGATCTTTTAATTGGTATTCTACGCTTGAAGACACCAATTTGTTTTTAATTATATAATTTTTGCTAAATTCACCGACGTTGTAAAGAGCATGTTCGTGGTCTGAAATGATGAATAGATGGACAAGAGATAAAGTACCATAAAGTAGATATGACATAAGAGTAAGATTCGATAAAATGCATCATCGTATGGCTATTCGTTGTACAAATTAAGATATTTTGAGCGAAGTCAATTTGGATGGTTGTTACAGCTGGCTTGCGCCGTCATCTTGTTAATGGTTCCGGGAATCATTCTTCGTCAAAATTAATAATACTATTATAACTAATTAAACAAATAAGTTAAAATATAATGTTCTTAACTATCACACAAATCTACATAATTATGTTTGCCTGAAACGTTAGGTCATAAAACCTGTCTATTCTCATAACATTGCACAATGAAACCATATATAGGTCATTGAGAATGCGCCGGAGTTGTTTGATGAGTGATTCCTCATCGGCGTTATTTCGGGGCGCGGTCGGTCACGGAACACGGTATTATTTTAGGAGATTTCTTGGACTCCTTGTACTATTACGGCAGACCGGCGCTCGCGTTTCTGTTGCATAATTCAGACACGAGCCTCGCCGTTTGCATTCCGATACTTGATATGTGCTTTCACATGTATTTATGTACGAGATTTTGTGTCTTCGTAATGTTTGTCGAATAAATAAATTGTGTAGCCACAAATACAATGGGCGAGCCGGCGTCCCTCGTTACGTCGGCGAATGTAAAGTCCGAGTTCGCTTCTTGGGTCGCCAGATTGTCAGCATTTGAGATATTTTGCGGCAGTTGATGGGAGCGCTTATATTGTTGTTCAGGCCTTCGTTACATCAGCAGTTCATGCCGGATTTACAAATTGTCCTAAACGGGTTTCGGGCTTCGCGAATTATTCTTCAACGCTGTTGTATTTATTGTTGAAATATTATAATTTCAGATTTGGAGTCGTAGTTAAATAAAATACATCATGAATTTAATATTTGATGCGTAAAAAGTTTAATAATACCTAATTTATGTAAACAGAAAATTAAGCTTCAGTAATCCGAAATCCTACCATCATTATCTCGGTATTCTATCAAACACAATTCCACTGGCATCTCGGTTACCGCAATTCTAATGATTTGCGTCGGAGGTCCTTCTTTGTATGCAGTAGGCATCATGACGAGTTTTGTATGCAAGGTGCAACTGCGCTATCCCGTGCCCATCGGATCCAGAAACTTCCGCGAGTGACCGTCTGATTGCTCTAATTGAAATTTATTCGCTACCTTCCAGAATGCGACCAGATTTCATACGTTTCATTCTGCGCTTAATTTGATAACATTAATGAATTTATACAATTATCAACGACATGATTCTCATTTTAGATTGCTTCCTCTCTAGGATTTGTATTATTTAGATGATATCTTATCTTGGATTATGTATTTAGTTGTTAATTTAAGAATGTTTGTTTGTTGGACTTTACAAATAATAGCTGTAAATTAAATCATTTATCTCTGGTTAAAATTATCATTTTTCTAATTTAATTCTGTCCTTCTATATCCTAGTACTTGATTAGTTTTTGTAACAATAATTATAAAAATTATAAGTTCCATTTTAGGAAGCTTTTATCTACGTATTGCACGTACAGATGCGAGATGCGAATTCGGATCGATTAATTCTCCGAAACGGTGTCGGCCCACTTCCTAAAACTAGACTGGGAGACGCAGATGGTTAAAATTAGGCTCGCCGGGAATAGCGTAAACTGGGTGCGTGCCTCGTCACCGCGCCGACCTCACGCGGATATTGTGTTACATGATCTAATCAAATACCATTTAGAAACTTTTACATACTCATATTAATTTTTAATACTATAGATAAATTCCAGAGAAAAATAAAACTCAGTTTGTGTAAAATTCATCATCAAGGTCTGTGTTTTTACCGTTAAAATAACATTGTTTTCATTTTAACTAGACAAGTTATCTATGTGTCATCCGCTTTTGTTATCTTGCTGCTTTCCGGTATTTCAATAATTCTTTAGTTTATCTTACACTTGGGCTCAGCTTAACAATATCTTAATTTTTAATACTTAGCTGATACTGAGCGTTAGTATGGAAATAGCGCTAGCTTTAGGTTGAATCGTTGAGCTTTGACCGTTATCTCGTGGGAAGTGATTGTAGCAAGCCGGCGTGGCTTTGTTAGGATGATTGTCCACTACAGTGGTGTAGATGATGCGATAGGCTTTGCGTAGAGGCTGCGCGTGACAGCTATGGGAACAAAGCGGTGTGTGCACGCTTATTTAGATGATATTGTCATACATTACAAAAGGGGTCTGCTTAGTATTAGCCTATTTTGACTCTAATAAAATTTTCTTCGCATGTATTTTAGCACACAATACAATTGCTTACCCAAATTTATTTCTAAGTAACAATTATTCCATTTTTATTGCAATATTTTAGATAATAGTAACTGTAAGAAAAAAGAAATCGGGTCACATTGAATGGAAAAGATGTTCTCATCTTTCTAACTAGATGTTTTTTATTCCTTTTATTTTAGTAACCTGTGTATCACCTTACGTGTAATGTATTCTACATGCGTACACCGCTAACTCGAGGCCATTGAATTCTGAAAACAAATCGTTGTAACTACGTCTATCCATCATACTTTTTCTATTGATCGTTACTTGAGCTTACACAAACAAAGCGCTTTCAAATGGTAATCCTCAGAACGTGCCGTGAATTGGTTCCGCGGGACTTCGTGGGAAATGTCCTATCAGACGTAAAATTATAATATGTAATACTATTTGCTAAAATTTAAACGATTTATTACGAAATTATATATATTTTGCTTGCAACTTTAGCAATTTTAAAGCCATCTAGGTTTGAATATTTAAGTGTTTTTATTTAAAACAATTGACCTTATATGGCCACCTACATCTAGTGATATAACTGCGTGACGTCACGTGCGTGGGAGGCGTCCTTCCTAAACGCTGGCGCCGATCTAATGCCTTTCCGATCTAACAAGTATACATATTGGATTCAATATTGGGTTTCGATAATCGTCTCGGTGATCTTTAAATCTGATAAAACAATTTTGGATTGGTTACATGTCATATAAGTTGTCTAAAATTGGTAATAATACAAATTGATATAGGTTTGTTTTGTAATAGTGTTTTAATCCAGGACATGTTAAACCTACTGATGAATAAATTTATAAAAAAATTGTGAAATCAAGTCTTCAATCACTTTAATAAAAGTTTTACATAGATGTGATCAAATAATAAATAATCTGGATATTAATAATGACTGACACACACGCTGACAAACAAACAATAATAGGTATGGAATCGGTATTTGATTACTATTTAAAAGTTAATATTGTATACTTAATAAAACCGTAAAAACATACTTGATCGATGGTCCCAATTTTTTTTATATATAAATATTTTTGATTTAAATTTATCAGATAATTTCCTTGAATATATTATTTTTCATTATATTTTATATATTTATTCATAATTGCTACGATTACTTGAGACGTGAATGGAATACCTAAATAGTCCTGTTTTTTATGAAATAACCACAAATTTGGCAATGAATTTATTTTGTGTCAAATGTGTTGCGTCATTTGAATCGAAAGTGGTCATAAAATTAAAGCCTTGGCAATGTTATATCAAGTTTTGTTGATCTGTGACATTGTAGAGATTGTCTTGTCTATTCCGCTCTCACTAGTGGCTATTTTATTATGTTAAATAAAGACGCAAGATCTTCAATCTTAAGCTCTCACTTCCGTCCGCCCACGGGGGCACGAGCGCCGCCCACGCAACTACCTTAAAAATTGCGAATTCGTGCTCTTTTGTGTTACAATATTGCTAAAATTCTGGGCTAAAGCTTATAAAAATATTCTGTTTTAAAATTACTTTATTCCACGGTTTTATAGATAATAATATTTTTCCTATGAGCGGAATAATATAGTTAGAAGGCTAAGGAATAACTTTAATGATATCTGAAGTATACCATAGAACGTTATCTTATGTTATGTCTATGGAAGTCTTACCACCAAGTAACTGTTGTGCAGATGACATCAACACGTAGGTGTAGAGCTATAAAAAGCGATATAAGCACTTTTACCTCAAACAACCTTTTCGAATTGTTATCCTTAAGTTATGACTTCATTCAGATCCTTACCGATATCCGATCTGTTTTATGCAATAACGGTACATACGCCAGTCTTAAAAGTCATGGTCATCGAATGTAACATTTTCGTTTAATGACTCTCGATGGGGTCGCATCAAGCTTGTAATTCGATGTACTTAATTTCGGAATCATTTTTAAATCTTATTTATTTTGGCATTCTGACATTTAAAAATAAATAAATATTTTGTTGAATATAAATATGAGCAGAAAACATTATCCATTCTATTCTCAGTTTTATTTTGGTATGTTTATGTAAGCGGAAGTAAAGCAACTCAGATCCTCGTAAATGTACAAACCTCCAAGTCATTACAATAAAACCATCATAAATAGTTGACATCAGAAAGAAACAATACAGCAGTGAACAGACAAACAGAAATACAAACAAATACTGTATAATGAACGTGACTCGATTTACCAAATCAAAAGAGACGCGAGGCTTAGCAAGCTAAAGCATTTTACATTTGCTATGTACATTTTGTTTATATCGCGTATTTTTAACTCTAAGTTTTTACTCTAGTGCATTTTACTCAGTTAATTCTCAGGCCATTAATAAAGTGCCATCGTCTGTATAGTTATTAAGTACAACGAGGTTTTCAAAGCATCGAATAAGTTATAAGTATATTCGCACATGTATCTTAATTCCCATATTTGTTTTTAATTTTCCTCGTACTTCACCTTTCATATATCCCGCTGAATGATCTGGTGCTGCTACAGTGGTTTCGACATATTTTTAGGTGATCTCTTTACAATAATATTTTCTGAGTTATATATTTAATGTTAAATCTTAATATATTTTTATACTGTAGTTAATTATAGCGGTCTGTTAATATTGATACCTGTATTGAAGTAACGTAACATTCCCAGTTTGCGCTTTAGTGTTTATAACCGTGTTTGTGATCCATCAGACGTATATTAGTTAAGGCATGATGTGTGTTTTTAAAAGACTTACTCATAAAATATAGTAAGTTAAGTATCGGTTGACACTTTATTAAGAATCCTTTAATAATTATTGGTGCTATGCCTTAATGAAATGTCAATCGATCCTAATATATTTGTGTCTAGTATTTTTGAGAAATTTGAACTCAGAAATACAAGAGATGGTAACAAGAGATTTGACGTTAAAACATAATAATAAATTAATATTTTAGTATTAAATAATTAGATGTAACAATACGACGTAAATTAAAAGACTGTGGACCAGTGTCTAAGAGCCTTGCAAAATCAAGTGGGAGGGTTAAAACTTGATGTGTCCGAACCAGTATTATTTCGCAATTGAAAGGATGAAGTTCATATTATCAGTGAGACCAAAAGAACATCGCTTAAATTGTTCGACACAGGCCTTAACTGTACTTAAGTTAACCAATCACTAGTCCGCACGGTCGTATCAAATACTCAAAACTCAACTGTTTGATTATTATGAGCTGAGTAAGTCATGACAATAAGTGTTTCAATGATTTCGATATTATAAGATATTTGAGTAATACAATTCCAATATTTTAGCGTATTATACCTAAGAGATAGCGTACTATTGTTGTTGATGTTTTATTTGCAATGTATACGATCGTGTAAATATTACGGAATAACCTTGTAAACGAGAAATTACATATAAAATTTTCGATCTATATTAAAGTTGGTTCACGCAATATAAAAGTCCCATCACTTAATAAAGTTAAAAACATATATTTAAAGTTGAAATTAAGTTTCGACGGGCTTTCATTGCTTTTTGAACCGATTATTTATTGAACGGTGATAAATGTACAAGCAATAATTCAATTCTCGTTTAAAAGGTTCTCCATGATCAGCTTTATGTATTTTCCAGCCAAGCGCCAGGATATTTGTATTGAGAGCTAGTAATAATCAAATATTAAACATATTTGTTTACTTTGGTTATTATTTGCTCGTTAACAATGTACTTAAAATTGTCATAATGTCTTTAGACATTGAATAATGTCTTGTTTATAAGACAAGTATATAATTATTAAAAGTTTTTGAATGTACTGGGCATAATATTTTTGAATATTTTTAGACTAAGTGGTTGTGAAAGCCAAGTTGTAATAATAAATTATTGCGTCCACACTTTACAAGTGAAGTTATACAAGCAGTCGCTATTGAGGGTAGTTTGTAAAATTTTAAACTTCAGAAGTGACTTTGAAGACAATGTGATAGAAATAATACCTAAAGACGCTAGATCATTGTTACTGTAAAATACATTTTTGTAAATATGTACAATAAAGTAACGGAATAAGCAAGAATATTTTTAATACTAGATGCAATGTTGTACAATTTTCTATTTAAATATTTTTTGAAAGATTTAATCTACTCTATTTTTAATAATGACCTATTTTATCGTTTCGAATAATTTATAATGTGTACAATGTCGTAGACAAATGAAGAAAGACATTAAAGAAATTATAAAAAATAATAAAATGTTAAAAAAAATGGTGAGATTTTGTATTATAATTAGATTTAAGATCACCCGACCTTCGCGATCACTATCGGACCTTTAGGGAAAATTTATCCTATATGACGTCCCGTGTCGTTCATTTTAAGTTTCATATTTATTGTTATGGTTGCTAAATGCTTAAGCTTATGATTTTTACAGTAATTTTTATTTAATTGGCAGTTTTAGCCAATACTGAAAACTTAATATGCGGCACCGAGAACTAATATGTGGTAGGGGTGGCGTCCGAGGGGCCCCGATTAAGATACCTCATTATTTCATGGAATAACATCACTTGGCTTAAAGGCCTAAAGTCTTGTGATCGAACTCTGTGGAGTGTTGGTGTATTTTAATTTCGGACGCTACCAAACGGACCATACAGGATGTTTTTCCTTTGAATTTATTTGTCTCATAACATTTTACTCGTTCCATACTTCATGTAATTCGCGATAATAAATTGGATGATTTAAAAGGATGTGTCCGATAGTGTTTGGTTTTATCGACAATATAAATCGACTGATTCGACTTGCCTCGCCAGTGGGACGTCCCTCGGATGGGGTATTCTCGAAGTAGTCGTTTAATAGTATTTTAAGTACGTCGATGCCAAAAGTTGGACAGCCTGTCCCTATAATTACTTTCGATTTTTGTGCAACGAATATTGCAATCAAAAACAAGCCATAATTGATCAGTAATCCACCTACGGGTTTTTCGCGGGTAAGGTGACAGTTTCAACTTTCTTTTGGTATCGACTTTTACCGTTTATAAATAGCCATAAACATTGGTCGATCGTTGACTGAAAATAAAAGTGAATAGAACATTGAAAATAGAAGCCATCATTAAGGTAAGTGGTTGATCTTTATTACAATGTTTTTTTAAACGACTAACAAAATTAAAACGTTTTTGGCAATGTGTGTTTTTCGATGTGCTTTTTCAGATTTACTACGTACAGGTATCAATTCAAGTAAAGAATTGTCAAAAGAAACTTTATATTTAAATGTTCAACGTTGTTCGAAATTGATAATATATACATACACTTTACGAGAAAAGGAAACTTATTTAACTTTTATTGTTTATGAAATTGAGGATGTCTTTGCAATATCAAATTTATTTGCAAACATTAGTAACTGCGATTGAAAAGAATATTTTGGAGTGTGTTAAGTGATTTGAACAGGGTTCCAAAAACTACCTCGATTACCTTAATTGTAATAAATAAAATTTGAAACAAATTTAAGTAATTATATTTGTATGCTTAAAAACCTAGAACTTAAATCACATTATCGACAAGGTGTCATCATCTTAAATAAGCAGTTGCTACACTTCAATTGCACATCTTTTAAAATGAAATGTAATTTTATGGCTGGCATTTGTATTTAAATGAGAGGCGAGTACTTATTTTTCCACATTCGCTTAACCGTATATTAAAGCCGACACCAATATTATCAGCGGAGCTCGGGCTCAAAGTATCCGTTTAAAATATTGTGACGCTTCGTGAATAATCTCTACTACGTGTGCCTACTTTATTATGCGCGCCAAAAACAAGGGAACCCTCTCTGTCCATACGTTGTTCCAGCATCCCAAACATTTCAATGAGGTTGGCAGTTCTCACGTAACTGGTCCAGTAATTTCTCTCGATGATAGTCGTTTCAATGGTGCAGATTTACGACGGAACGTGGTGCAGTAGTTCATCTGTTTACAGTCTTTATTTGACCATCCATCGGTTTGTTCTAACTCGTATAAGTAATATGCAGATCGCTAGAATAATTCACAATGGCATTAAGATACTAGGTATTAATTCCGTTCGAGACAGCTTGACGTGCCACTTATGGTTTAGAATGATTAATAATAGAAAATATGTCGTCTATATAAACAATAAGACATCTATTAACTCGATTCAAGCAATATATAATTCAATAAACATGAATTAGCTATCAGATAGATATATGAATCTAGTTTTTGCCATCTGTTATGTTCATTGTAACGTAACGCGGAAATATTTTATTTCTTCTAGCAATTTGTATCTGACATTCCCGCACGTGGGTGCATTGCCAATCTTTCATATTACAAATTGCTAATGGCGTTCTGCTTAAATATTCAATTGATTGGCAACTCAATTAATAACATGACGTATTGGTGGTTAATAAAATAATTTGTATGCATCGTTCGAGAAGACTCGTAAGTACGATTGGGAATGGTTATAAAAGACGATGGTGATGAAGACATGAATAGAGTGAAAGTGATATAACAAAAAATCAAATCCCAACTGAGTATACGAACTAACGAGATAATAGAACAGCGTGGAAGGGATTGTCATGCAACAGGGATGATGAAAGGTGGATGATATATATCTAAAGTTATCGAATACAAATTCATTTTAGTTTTCCATTTCGTGGTTTAAAAATCAAATTATCATTTACTTAAAAACCTTTTCCAATCCTGTACCAATTATATCCATTTGAAATGTTTACTCAATCTAAACACATTAAGAGTTGTGGATGTAAACAAATTGCGTCTCATTTTATCTGAATTTCTTCGGTCGGTAAATACTGTGGTATGTTGTGATGAGTACTTGTAATTCAAATTAATATTATTGATGTGCATCATGTGTAACGTTTCCACGC
>JAPOND010000023.1:643910-654064 GCA_028829205.1 Ithomia salapia aquinia | reverse complement strand
TTGTAGTCTTCATTAAAGATAATATTTACAATTTGCATTTTGTTTTTCGATGCTAAAAATAAATATAATTATATTACTATTTGCTGAAAGTATATGCATAAATAGTTATGTTATATGTCTACTTTTAGTTTAAATTTAAATACTTAGAAGATTAAACAAATCTAATACTTCACAAAACATTTCATGATAAACGTGGGCGGTCATCCGATTTGCTATAAATTGTGTAAGATCAGATGCTAATTCTTTTGTTAAAATTCATTGTCTAGTCTAAATTCGTATTCAGGCATTTCATCTCCTCGCCTCTTCATCCCGTAAAAATGTTATGGTATTAAAGACATAGTTCATGTAAATATGTATTTCAGGTAAATAGCATACTTTCATTTCTTCAAGCTTCACAGAGGTTTGACCACCGGTATACTTCAAGCAGAGCTTTCTAAGGAAGCCTGTGATGGTGTGAATTCTTGTTCATGAGAAATTTATTTATGCAATGTTCGTGCCTATAGAGTTTTCTTAGAGCTATAATTTTATTTTACTGATATTCTCATAACTGAACATTAATTTAAGTTAATTTAAGCCACTCCTAATGCAGAAAAACTTTATTAATACATAATAAGCAAATCAATACAAAACAAAATATATAATTGTAGAAAATAAATGGAAGTTTTAGCAAAGTTTTGTGTTGTTTGTAGTTATTTTAATATAGCAATCAACACGACGACGAAAACGTCCAGTGTTCTCTGGTAACTAGGTTATACCTAAATAAATATACATTATCGTAGGGTTTGAATAAACTTTAGTTATGTAATAAAAATAATTTGTAATAATTTAAATACAATATAATTCTAATTAACTTTACAATACAATGTGTAAACTGAGGTAGATTTCAATAATTGACGTCATCAACCTAGTTAACGTCAATCAAAGCTCATTTAAGTTCCCTGATACATTATAGTGTTTAATTACATTGTTATTAATGAATATTTGGAGGTTAATATCGATGTCTATTGTTACTATTTTTGTAGGTGAACTGTTATGGATAGTATTATTTCTATATTAGGAGTGCCCGCGGCTTCTCTGAAGCTCTAGTTCTGATTGAAACGATTTATGTAGGTAATGATTTTGCTTTTAAGTTTTCATCTATTATGATCATTATATATCCAGTGTAAACTTAATGTAACCTCCTCCTTAATGTAAACCTTTGTGTCGAAATAGTTCTTATTTGGTTGTTTTAGTAGTTTAAATTGTTTTCTATACAATTATATCTATGTAGCGTCAAACTCACTTTCAGTAACGACAACTCTTCGTCATCATTAAATAAAATGTTAAGTATAAATCTCAAGAACACGTCCCTCGCCCCTTTCCTTCAACGATTATGTTTACAGCATCTAAACCCTACCAACCCAAATGTTCATAAAGATTGAGCCATTATAGGTACTCGTGGCAAGGTTTACCCAAGATAAAGGACCACACTACGCCATGTCTGACCTCTGATGTCATCCGACAATATCACTATAAGACCAGAAATCTGAAGAACAGTAAGAACTGCAACTATATACATTTGCCAAAGCCCACCAACTATGGCCAACATCCACCAACACTCGTCCACACACACCATTGCTCGCCAGTGCTGGCCGAAAAACATCAACGCATACCAACAATGACCAACATCCACCAACACTCGTCAACACCCACTATCGCTCGCCAGTGTTCACCAAAAAATACCAATCGCTCGCCACAAACCAAAGGTCTACCAACGTCCACCAACACCCACCAACGCATGCGAACGCCCACTAAAATTTATCAACACCTACGAATACGAATATGATATAGGACATAAAGAAACTGACATTTAGACTTTCATTCTTCTTTACCATTTTTTATTTTTTTTCTTGGTAGGGTGTCATTCCCCTATCGCAAATATATAAAATGCTGTTGGATTTTTTACCTAGGGCCTAATGAGTATGCTGTGTTATTTGGTCGAGATAGCTTGATCTACATTAACTATAATAAAATAACAAGGCCATATGTGCCGTTTCAGATTGATAGAGAACGGCGTTCAGTTGCAAGCCTCTAATGTTGCAGAAGTTCACTTGGCATAGCGTGCAATGGAATGCTTTTGGTTGGCCATTGATAATGAGCGGTACTTTACTCTCCGCATAACCCGAGAAGTGGCTTGAAGTGATCCGTCTACAGTAGATCCAGTACACTTGAGTAATATCTGTTTTGTGCACATTTGTAATATGATTTATTCCAAACATTAAACATGTCAGTAAAAAATTACTAAGAGAAGACTAAGAGATTAAAAATTAAGGGTCTTCAACAGCAATGTTTCATAGTGAACTTTTTGTAGTCAATTTTTTTTTTACTAACTTTACAAAACCAATGTAATAACGTTTTCTTCTTGAGTTTTCATCACACCCCACGGTTCCAAAATCTTAAAGATTTTATCAAAGATATCAACTGTCATTAATCTAAAAGTATATTCCTGCCATCTGTTTTCTATTTCAAAGTTAGCACGACATCTTATATAGAACAAATTTACTCGTGTATAATAAAATTTGTTGCAGTCTAGTTCCAAATATCATAAGTCTTACATAAATGGAACTGAATATAAATCCGTAACAAATTGAAGTGCAGGGCTGACCTTTCGATTCCAATTTATTATTTACTAAAACTCTTCTCGGAATAGTGCATTGGATGTCTAAAACAGATTTTAATATAAATTGGAACGTTATTAAAATAGATCTTATATATTGTGACGTATCAGGTCAATGTGAATTTATAGAAATAGGAACAGGAATGCGCAATAGATCGATAGAAACAAAATTTATTAATAAAGTTACTTTCATTGAATATAAAAATAGTAGTAAAAGAGAGGAGACAGATTATATAAGTGGCAAATAATAAAAAAAACCTGACCCATTTTCTTAATGGCTTGATATAAGACACCGTTATATATACCAGTAATAGCTATTTGGCACTTAATCTTAATATTCTCAGACCTTATTCATCTTACAATGCACTCAGCTGTGCCCTCTTGGATTAACATTCCCATAGCAATATGATCACCTCAAGTGAGTAAAATTTTAAATTGTTTACAGCCGAATAACATTATATTGATAAAATCTTATTTTTTATCCTGTATTTTCCATTAAATTTACCTTGAACATTTTTGAGAGACGATTATAACCAGAAAAATAAACCCGATTCTAAAATTAGTCCTGATATTTGACACAGACATCGTCACGAGCCACAAGCCATTTGACCTTAACCTGCCTGTTAATCAATACTGTGTTATCCTATTTGATTCTGAGGCCCCGATTAAATTAAAAGTTAGCTTAGAAATTAATTTGTGTTATGAGTTTGTCTAGACACTATTGATTCTATAAAAAAAGAGACAATTTCGATTTTATATTACTGATTTTGATTACCAATAAATGTCTAGGCAATAAAAAATACACACACAAACAGATGAAAATATAACGATATTATATAATACTAAAATGTAGGTGAACCGAACTAAAAGGTTTCGTTTGAATATACATTTATAATTTATTCAACATGTTATGATACCTGTGGCGGGCCGCCTTCATAATATATATAAATTTGTCTATGGTCTTTACCGCTATCGTGATGGAAGTCTTTATTGAAAGCTTAAGCGATAATAAAACTGTCAGTATGTCGTAATCCTTCAATCCGCTTTTGTACCTTTATTAATATTTCTTGTAAATTTGCCGTTAGACATTTTAGATTAAGATGTAACATTGTTTTTGTCTGATGAGTTATTAAAAATGTTGGTTTTTTTTTTACTTTATGATAGGTTATGTATTAACTACTAAATACTATTAGTATTATTCTTTTCTTCCAGCAAAAGTAAGAATGTAACTATTATTATTTTACTATCTTTTTTTTTCTTAATTGTTTCGATTCTTATAATAATTTTTAAAGTAATAATTTTGTCATAAGTACTTACTTTTTCACCTTTTATGTTGTCAAAAACAAATATCCGGAATATTTTGTTAAACAAACAGGGATAATAAGTCAAATATCGTTACTCTGTATTATATCCAATTAAAAGTTCACTGAAACTAATCTGTTTTGTTCGTACTTTGAATAGCTTTAAAACGATTTTCAATCTAACTTTTCTATTTCAGAAAAAAATTGTTAATTTAAGATTTAAGTAATTAGAAACTGCGCGATAAATTAAAATTCACAAGAGTTTTCAATTGTTTTCCATTAAGTTAAAACATTGTTAAACAAACCCATTGATTTAAAATTTTACCCTTTGCTGTTACCCGCACTTTCGTCTGCGAGGAATTGTTACCTTCCTTATTTGAGTCAGATATTGTTCACTATTTTATTAATATCAATTATTTTTTTGCTGATATCATTCACTTCATCAATCAATATAATAATAATATTATTTCAATATATTAAAAAAATTTGTTGTCTATATTTTTCTTCTTCCAAAATAAGAGTAGATCATATCATAACATCAGCTATCCGCTAATGAAAGTCCCGTCAAAATACATACATGTATTCAGTAAATAGCAATTCTTTGAATATTATCTAATGATTTGTGTTTTCATTAGAAAATAAGAAAAAAAAACCAGGGTCAAGAATAGTCAAAACGCTGACCGGAGCAACAATCTATAGATATTTTTATATCTATAGATTTTATTCTATATGAAGCGCAAACATCAAACAGACAAAAGAAGTTAGTTAGTTAGTTACATTATAGTCCCTTTTTCCCAATAATTATATTGGAAATCACTGGAATACCTGTAGCATATTTCCATTACTTTGGGAAAAAGTTTTTGGGATGGGCCCCCATCTTAACATCAGATCTTCCCAGGGGGGAAAGCTTGTCGGTCGGATTTCCACCTTCCTTCTTTCCACATTTCAGATAAGTGGATTTTGTCCAGTTTTATTTTTGTTCCTCTAATCAAACTCTATGAAGATTTTATAACAGATGCGATCATTATGCAAGCGGGCGTCGCGCTTGAATGCACAAAAGATCCCGTAGCGTTCCGCTATGACGGAGGCGGCGTCTGGCTTAGTGGGTGAGAATCCCATATAACTGCCCCCTCCTACCAATGGGTAGGGAGTTGGATCCATAATGAATACCAGACGTTGAAAATAGTATAATTACACAGTTAATATGAATTCATTTATTATACTTGGGAAAACGAGACATATTTTAACAATTGTATTAAGTAAGACCAATATTTAATTTTGGACGCAGAGAATTGGATAATATGTAATTTCACACTTACAGAGTGCAGTAATATTCCGCTGATCCCAGATATTAATGATAAGGTGGATAAGAAGATAACAGCTATATTACTTTCATCCTGTGAGAAGTTGGGGATATCAGTGATAAATAGAAAAAGAGGATAGATCCAACATGTATACTTGAAAGTTATACCTACTTGCTAGGTTCTACCTACAAAATCATTTTATTTTAATTTTAGTAACATCATGTATTTTTCAATTACAAAATTCAAAATTACAATAGATTGCTCCAATTCGATTGAAAACTATATAAATGGTCATCAAAGTTTATGTAGGTTTTATAGCAGATTAGGGGCGAGTATTATTAAGCTTTAATTTGTTGGAGTACATAAATAATCCAATAGGCCAAGAATATAATGACCTGACATACTGTGACTGATTAAAACTGATAATAATTTAATATCTATAAATTCTATCTCACCAATATAAATCTATTCGTTAGGCATTATTTAGTTTGTAGACTTAAATAGAACGCAATTATCTTCCAGCAAAAGCAATAGCATTATAGCTACATATTAGTTATTCGAGAGCAGGCAGCCACGCCATCGTTGAAATAATCTAGTTTGTCAGCCTCGTGCTATGAATAGTGCAATTTCTTTAATGTTATTATAATTATCATATCTGATGTATGTATCTATCTCTGAAAACAATTTGAGTTAAAAGTCTCAAATGTCCTTATTAATATTAAAATAAGAAAAGTTTAGATTGTACACAAATAAAACTAAACGAAAAAACAATGCTTTGTTTTGTAACGATCAAAAGAATAAATTTTACCTTAATTTAGTTTTTTTAAGGTTTGTTTACTTTCTACGTTTCTGAGATCTTTATAAATACTCTGGTTGGTATTAAAACCGTTGAGATAAATTTTCTCCAACAGAACGTAGTCTAAGGGCTCTTACATGTTAAAAACTACTTAACCAGACGGTTTTCTTTTAAAACAAATTAATAAAATACAATCATAAATTATCATCAACTCATAAATTATCATTATCAGCATCTGTTCTAAAATCCTCATAAAATTTAATGACTGTTCTGTTAGAGTCGGCTAAGGAACAAAAATGAACACTACACAAAGACAAGACAACACAAAACACTACACAAAGACAAGACTCCTAGACAAAATCCTACACCACTTATCCGAAATGTGTGGAAACAAGCAATTCCCGGAGGGGGGGCTGTTGTTAATCTGGTCATCCCAATTTCTGCTGCTTATCCCAAAAACTTTTGAAAAAGAATTGAAAATTAATTGAAATATGCTACAGGTGCTTTAATGAATGACAACTGAACTATTTCAAACATAGATTTTATTTATTTATCCTTTTGAATGTTTGTTTATTCGCGCATCATACAAAAAATATTTATAGGTTATTGCCCCCGGTCAGCATTTTGACTATTCTTGACCCCGGACTTTTTTTTCTAATTTTCGCGGTAAAACACACTAATTATTTTGGGGTTACGGGAAAAGTGTTGGCTTGTTATCTTAGTCAATATATAGTATGTTTTTAAATGCCGATAATTCTATTATGCAATTTATTATTTTATTGCAAACATAAAAACTAAAAGTGTATGCATTTAAAGTCATGGTAGATGGTTTGAAGCATTTTTTTAAATCAAACCAACTAGAGGTAGCTCTAGGGAGGTGTAGATTAAGTCAGCTCCCTACCTCTTCGTAGTTTCTGGTCTTCTTCTCCCTACTCTCAGATTTCTCTAGAGTGTCTATACCTTTGTATATATCTATAATATGTGGATGCATATTTGCACATTTGCAGATGTCTATGGGTCGCATCAGCACTTACCAAGAGTTGGATATTGCTTGCTTGTTACCCAAACCTATTTTGTTTATTGTAGCGAATAAAAAATACCTAACAATCTTGATCAATATTCCAAACACTTACGGGGTTATTGCTGACACCTTAACAATATTCAGATTAAAATATACATTTCAATCCTAATAATATTGTAAATGAGTGTTATGATAACATTTGACATATTGATATGCTATCAAATTATCAATATATCGATGTCATATTAAACCTTTTTTATATCATATTAAGCATCTTTACTTTTCTTCTCTTAATGAAGTCACCCATCCTTCTAAGATTTCAAAATCTTCTCTGTTCCGAAAAGGTACCAGGAATACGGAGAAGAAATTTTATTAAAAAAAATGCTTAATAGTGTAAGAACACTTAAAATTAAAATATACTGGAGTAGCTAATAAGGCAAAAGTAACTCATCAAGGCCCATAAATAAATTTATAAATGTCTTTGAATAACGGATCCAAGTGACGGTTCCTGAGTCTCAACTTAAAGCTTATTAACTAATAAAAAACTATTATAAATAAAACAACAAGAGTAACTCCTAATGTAAGATAATACTTCAAATCAATGAACATATGTTTCACTTTTTAATCTACTATTCGATGATAATAATGAAAAATTTCTGAAAACTATAGTTCATTATAATGTCATTCATTTCTTAATTGTAATTATTATTTGGAGATAGTCCATAATCAAGAATTTTATTTTCGAATTTTAGAATAACATTTATATTAAAGTTAACTCCTATACTTTTGATTAATAAAATAGGATGACTAAAACGCCATTAAATATTCTAATGTAATCAAAATTATTTAAATAATCCGCTAAAGTAAGTTACAAATGCTGAAAGTATCGTTATAACAATTTAACTTTTCCTAGCTTAATTTAAAAATTCTGATACAAGAAAAATACAAACTTCTTTATCGTATTTTTTTATTTATTTTAAGAGAAAAAAAACAATAACTTACTGAAAACAAAAAAAAACAATATAAAAACACAATATCTAAAGGTAGGTTGTAGTGCATAATTATTAAAGTACAAATAAACTTTATATAAAATACTTTACCTCTTTTTAAATATCTACAGTATGTTGTGAAGTGAAGTTTATAACTTAAGCACAAATGAATAAATGTATACTAAGAATACTTTTATTTCAGCTCGAACGTGCGGTCCGTAGCAAGTTAAAACTCCGTCTGTAGGCTGTATGTTATATTATTGTAGGTATTCTGAAAGAGGCTGCTTGTTGAAGAGATTTTTAGCCTCTACGACATGTAGGCCGCTACGACAATATTATGCTACGAGATATTTCTGCTACTATATTAGTATTGTCTTCGATTCTTTTAGAATTAAATTATAAAATTATATAATTAGAGTATCCGCTCTATATTGTAATTTAAAATAAAATTATCTTTATTACAATTTCTCCTGAGAATTACAACTTTTAATTCGATTACTTACTTAACACGTTCGAAGCGGCACAAAATTTTCTATTCTTTCTATTCCTGCGGTACCGGGCGTTTTACACCTGGACCTAAAACTACCATTGCTGCGGTACAAGGCTTATAATACCCTGTAATGTTAAAAAAACTTTAATCTTTTTTTTGACTTCATGAAAAGAAAAAACATATTTGTTTGCTTTGATTATTAGTATTAATGAATTGATTGAAGAGATCCTGACGGCGTACGTGGACAGCTTCTTTGGTTTAGAATCTATAGCTAAAATAAAATACAGGGTTTTATGAACCCTGTGCCGCACTAAACAAGGGGATATTTATGCATATTTTAGGGATGGGAAAAAACAGATATCGATGAGCCTAAGTTTTATTGAAGAAATAAAAGAAAAATAATATTCATTAATGTTTTTCATTGAAACAATTCAAACAGAAGTTTCTTTTGCATGTGTTACATTCAGTTAAAATTTTGTTAACTTTTTTGTCAGATTGACGACTTGTTAAAATTGTTCGAAGCTTTTCGTAGCATCCAACACAGTTTCTCTTCTTCGTGCCCTTTACTAAATGGTGTTTATTTGGTTTTATTTCGGATTCTGCAAATAAAATTATTATGAAAGATCTTACGTGAGTGTTATTGTGCGTAATATAATATTACATATTCTTATCTAAAGAAAATGTACTCGTAATTATCACCTACCTATTTATTAGCAAATTCAATAAATAGTAATAACGCCTTACCCGTTTTTGAAAAACCAATCTATACTTTGATTTATTATTATCATCATTGTCTTCAATATTATCATCACTGTCTTCAATGTGGTCCAGTTTTATTCTTTTACGACACCGTTTCGCTGGTCTTGAAGTCATTGTCGACGCGTGCGCTCACTCGATTAAGATCACAACACTGCCCCTGCGAAGCTAGCATGGGATGCGGTACCAGGTGAGCGGTGGTACCAGGTGTATTCAACCTGGACCCGCACTGTGATGAAATTTTATTTGTTCAGTGCGGTACCAGGTATAAAATATCCGGTATTAAGATAGGCACACCACTGGATTCTATTTTAATAGCCCATCTCAGATAGGTATTTATCTCTTTCCTACACCGAACCAATCTGAAGTTACGCTCTTCGCACGGCAGAGAAGTCTATACTTTTCGTAGCCGCACCACAAGCAAGATATGGACCAGGAGTTTTCGACCTGGTTTCGCATGGAACGTGTTAAGATATATCTGATTGCAGAAAAGGCTTATTTTTTATGACTTTTTCAGATTTGAAAATCATTGACATATAAAACGTTACGTCGAAAAAGAAAGCATTATGGACTTCATTGCGTTTTCAGGAAAGATATGGTTAGTCAGAATGTTTATATTATTATTTTCATGTTAAAATCAATAATTAATTCCTTATAAATAAGATTATCATTAAATGTGATCGTATAGTGGTTGAAATTAGGTTTTAATGTTTATAAGGGTTTGAACCAACAAATATTTATGCAAATAATATATGTATTTTTTTTTATTCTACATCAGGCGACAATCAACTCTTTAGAGGTATTTTTATGTATGTGTAATGTTTTTCAATAAATTATTGGA
>JAPOND010000022.1:2264172-2276610 GCA_028829205.1 Ithomia salapia aquinia | reverse complement strand
GTATGTTTCAAAACGAATTCTAAAACTATATATTTTCATATGTATATTGTTACCTATTAAATAAATCATCAAAAAAAAAAATATATTTTTTTATATTTGTATGGGATAGTCAAAAATCTCGCAACCATAATTGGGGTCGTGAATGACAAAAGTTGAAAAAGCTCTTAGTTAGATGTATCATAACGCTAATTCCATCGTAAAACTTAAATAAATATAAACCAAAACAAGTACTAAATTCAAAATCATATGCACCCTATCCAATCCTCTTTGAATAAAAGCACACTTCCACAGCGAGCTCTTCAAACTCACCCCCACGTCTGATTGCAACGGAGAGTGACGTAACTGTGCCCGCTGGCGCCACTTTCTGCATGCCCTGCGTGGCGTCCGAGTACCCGCCGCCACAGTACACGTGAGAATTAACTGCTCTTGTTACACTACAACTGTTCGTTGCTTCTGTAATGAACATTTTTATTGCTAGACTTGGGGATTGTGGTTTAGTTTGTTTTTTTGGTAATTAAAATGAACATGGATCTGTTAATTTGTGAGCTGTAATTTACCTGGTTTGGTTGTGTATCTATGACTACGTTTAATATTTATTTATTTTTTCCTTTAAAAATTGAATACAAGCTTTTCGCCATGGAAGTCTTAAAAGTTCGCCTTAAAAGTCCAAAATAACTTCAAAGGTACATAAAAAGAAATAGCTACATTTAATAACTATAACAGTTGGTATCGTGAGAAGAACGGGCGCTTACAACCAGTAGAACCTAGTTCATCAATATGGCTGTGGGCCGGCGGCGCTGCGCTGTGCTTTACGAGGGCTACTCGTGAGGCTGATGGGGCTTGGCTATGTAAAGCTTATAATGTGTTCGGAGACGCCACTGCCCAGATGAGAGTTGAGGTGGAAGATACTTTCAGTGTTAGCGTGGATCCAAGTGTTGTGGTAAGTTTATTTATAGTTTATAAACCATGATCTTTTTATTAACACACTATTTTTATTATGAAATGTATCTGTTTCTCCATTATTATTTTTTTAACTACTTATAATATTTTTCAATATACTCGTACATTTCCGTGTTTGTAAACTCCACTAGTAAAAAAAATCTTAATAAAAAATTTTCTTTTTGAAATATTTTCACAGTTTTTTAATTATTTGTCAGTATATTAAATAATATCAATCATAAACACTGAAGTCTCAAAATGTTTACATTTATAAACTAATCATAAAGGTAGCAGAAGCCGGCAGCACAGTTCGTCTCAATTGCACTGCTACCGATCCGTCAGCAATACTGCGATGGGCGCATAACGGCGCGGTGATCTCGGGCGCCGGAGGTGGAGCCCTGGTGCTCCGTGGACTTATAAGGGCACACGCTGGACTATACCAGTGCCTAGCCAGACGTGGTAGCCGCACGGAACAGGCGACTTCTGAAATAAGACTTGGAGGTTAGTGCTCTTGACAAATTATTCAATCCTTTAATTCTAATCAGCAGTGACTTACTCAGCAAAATAAAATATAACTTTTTGTTCTATATGCATTTACAATAAATACTTATAATATGATCAGTAGCTTTTTAATTAATAATTTATACTTTACAAAGATTGAAATTAAATAAAAATACGACTGCAATTGTGTCTACATTACTTATTTATAACACCTGTTTTCTTGCCAACGTGAACAGGTGTATTTTCTATAAAATTAATAAACCTTTTCAAAACTTAATGTAAAGAACTCTTTAGAAGAATTCTCTAGCTATCATTTACAGAATTTCCCACGTAACGTTATCAAAATGCGTTAATTAATTGGGCTTATTTTGTGGAATCAACGCTAATTTAATGTACCTCTGCTTTCCGCAAACTTGCCTTTGCCAACACAGTAATGAATCCAACTGGGATATCAATAAGGCTGAATGAGGATCACATGGAGCGTGATTAGATTATCTTTGATCGGTATAATCATGATTAACTTGCCGCAGTGCCCCAAAACTAATTACGTGCGTGCGTCAATCACGCGCGACCCCAATTAATGGACCCGAATCCAGGACCTTTCAGCTTATAAATGGACTTCGAAATGTATAAGTTTGAGTTTCGCTTTATTGACTTTACTGACTGACAACAATTTAAGGTCTTATTGTAAATAATAATAATATCAATTCCATAATACAAAGTATACAGATTATGAAAATACGTAAAAATCGTTTTAATATAATAAAGTTTTATTCCAGGATTAAGAAATTTACTTAAAAGCCACTTTAAATTTAATGTTTATTTTAAGCCATTCTACTTACTACATGAACTAATTAATAAAATTACTTCAGCCTCTTACAATGGTAATTTTGTAAATTAATATTTAACAACTGTTATATTCTGTAGTTCATAGATAATAAAAAATTACGATCATTACAATCATTTCAAAAAACAATGGCTATAAATATTGTCTATGACACTAAATAAAAACTTTTTAGATAAAAGTCGCTTTAAGTAAAACAAAGCGCTTAAAAGATATTTCGCATATAAAATAGCGATAAATGTGTTGTCTACTGAGATGTAAGAGTGTCCGGTTGTCCATTAGTTAGGTGGGTGTAAGTAATGTCGCAGCTCAGTAGCCGCGTCGCGTCGGCCGGCGGCTAACAAATAGCGCTAGAACTCCAACGCTTACGAGATTTATTGCACTACTTTTACACCCCACCCCCCTCCCAATCCTTTGGAACTGCATGTAACTTTCAGCATTGCTTTGCTATCCGATAAACCCAGTGAAGGGTATGAATCGAATTCGCTCTATATTAAATTGCCGTCTCCACTGTATGTAAAAGTTTACAAATGCATTTTGTATGTAATTTTAGAAGCCGATCAGGTTGCACAGCAAGTTATTAAGATGTATTCCCTTATTATACCATTATTTGATAAAACAATCTTAACATTTTACCTTATATTATTTAATTTTGCACACAAAGGATTTATTAAAAATTATAACGCTTCAGCTGTATGCTTTTAACCTTCATAAGTTTTATGCAAGCACAAGCACGTTGAAGGTAATCTTAAATGTCTAACAGAATTCATGACTTTAGAATTTTCTTGCTTGTTGTCCGCTAGCGAGGCAGCGTAATGGGCTGTCAGAGTGATAGATGGAGTTAGCGCTGTAGAGATAGCTCTTGTTGTGCTGTGATTATTAGTACTTCGTATAATATTGTAACCTTTTGTCTAAGAGATATGCATCTACCGTGTAACAAAGTAATTAATGTATATTATTTGCATATTAATGTATCAATACTCATTATCTAGCTACAGGCCAATTTATGTATTCACGAAAAAACATCGATTGGTATTCTCATCATTGCCTATGATCCATTCAATTATTAAACTTTTGCATGGCTTTGTTGTTTTCAGTTAAACATTTCTTTTATTCTTATTGTTATCTGATATTGGCATTTAATTTACTTCAATTTTATCATATAAACTTCCAAAATACAGGTGTATTTCAAAATAAAATGGTCGTCAAAAATTTTTACTATTGAATGGCAAAGAGCGTTTTGGATAAAAAGGGGAAAGGAGGGAAGGGTAGGGGGAGGGTGGAAGTGATATCAATCGCAATGAAGTGTTCACGCTGCTCGGAATCAATCAGCGTAGAGCATTTATCGCGATGTATTGTGCGATTAAGCGCATATATCATATTAATGGAATTAAATTGACAAAAGCCCCATTCGTCATATAGATTTAATATTGTATCCTATGTTTTTGTCAAAGGCAAAGCAATCTTTTATAATAAAACAGATATTTTATAACTATATTCATAAAACCTAAGGTTTAAAATTTATAAAATACATAGTTATCTTTATTTATTTAAGGAAAAGTAGAAACATTTTCTCAAAACGCTTTAACAAATGAAAAGTAATAATAAGAAATATTTTCCTATGTTTTCCTTTTATTCTACATCCGAACAAAAGGAAGCCTACCAAATATCAGTGTTCATTCCGGCGTACTCGGTATTCGGTTATGATAATAAGAAAAAAATATTATTTTCACATGTGTTTAGCTGTAAGTAATTATAAAATAAAATAATTCTATTTTTCCGTTAAAAACTACGTTGACACCCTTGCCGGTAAAGGTAATTAGAAGTATTGTAACCAAGGTATTCGCATCCTGACCTGTCCTTACCGTATGCATATACCGTATCTATAAAATCAAACATACACGGATCATTAATGTGAGAATGGTACCCTATTGGTCCAGCTGGTAAGCGAGCTGCAGTACTATTACTACAGCTCGGTTCTAAGATCTACTTTGATAAATGATAATTCCGACTACACTGTACAGGAAACGACCATAAGAGAAAAGTCCGCCCCATATATAATATAGGAAAGATCCCCTATATAAAACTAATACGTATATATAATTTACTAACCATATGTACCATATCTAATAGTAGATCGCAAATATATATTATATTTTACTTCTAACAGAATCATTACATATTTAATAGATTAAAATTTCAATTAAATATTAAATTTAAGTCATCAACAACATCAGCATTCTTCGCACCTGCAACTAGACATCAATATGGTTTTGTAACTTAGCAAATTTGCGTATAGATTCGCCACCAGAGCTGCAATACACATTCATCGAGCAAGCATTGCGGGCGGGCGGCAGCGTCACGCTGCGTTGTATTGCTGCGGCCTCACCACCGCCACGGATCACCTGGCTACTTGACGATCACCCGCTTGACCACTTTATTGCTCATCACAGGTAAACGTAAACGAAAAATGTATGTCATTTTTAAGTGACTTGTATAAAATTTGCCTGTAATTCATTATAGCTTATCCAAATTATTATGTTACTTTATGAAATAAAAAGTGTCGTGTTGATTTTGTAACAGATATTCTATTAGTGAGGAAGCCTCAGTGCAGGGTGAGGTGGTATCAGTGCTAAATGTAACATCGGCAACGGCAGCAGACGGTGGTCGCTACTCGTGTAGGGCTACTAACCCACTTGGAGCTGTGGAACATTCTGCCAGGCTAAATATATACGGTAAGTTCTTATATATTAAAATTATAACTTTACTTTATATTTTTTCTGAATGTTTTATTGATATTTTCCATGAATATAAAGTATTCTATATATATATTTTAAGGTCTGTTATAATCAGATAATTGATGAGTTACGATACAAGAATCTAATATACAAATATTTTAACTTATCTAAGATGTTTAAATATTTATAAGCTTATGTAGTCATGTTCACTTATTTAAATTTGAAATAAATATAGAATGAAAAATAACGCTACTGTCGAGTTCGGTAGAGTGACGGGACAGATTACCAGAAGACACCGCTCGGATAGGTTTATTTTTCAATCTATATTTTTTTAAATATCTAATACATATGTAATTTGTAATTAATAATAAAAAATATATTTTAAAAAATGTCAAATTGTCAAAAGGTCAATTATAGAATGTAAAAAAAACTCCCAGAAGTAGTAAGGAAAAAAGTAAATGTTATTATAGGGCCGCCTTCAATCCGCCCAATAACGACAGTCCGAGCGGTAGCCGGGGAAAACCTCACACTGCACTGTCCCTTCGCCGGATATCCGATCAGGTCTATAGAGGTGCATTTGATAGGATCATTCCTATTACAAACACACTACTATACCAGTGCTTTTAAAAATGTTACATTATTTTATACAGATATTACAGATTATCTCCTATTAGTAAAATTTACTAAAAAATAAGATCAATCTTACATATATTTTTTATAAAGTCTAGACCTATTTAAACGATATTAACTAAACACATGTCAATCCACTCAACATAACTTATCATTGCCGTGCATCTCAATAAGCATTTATCATCAGTTCAGTATCATGGTGGCGGCGTGGGGCAGCGGCAGCCCTTAGCAGCGCAGGGCGGGTCAGCGCGCGTGATGCCTCTCTGCGACTAACGCCGGCTTTGCCGCATGACGCAGGATATTATGCGTGCAGCGTAACCGCACCTTCTGGGCCCGCTGCTACTCGAGATGTTGAGATACAAGTTCGGAGTTAGTATTAAAGGCTATCATAATAATTTAATTTAAAATAAATATGTGTTATCCTAAACGCATTAGATCTTAGCTAGTAGGTTAAGCTGATAGAGTGCAAACAATCTGACGATCCATCTGATAGTTAGTAATGGGGTTGTTTATGGACATTTAGAAATGTAGATATTTTTACGTTAAATAAAGATGAAAGAAGCTAAGAAATGAAGGTGAGTGTTTGTGCAAGCGGTATTCTCACACATCATACAAAACATAGCTGTAATAGCTACTTTCCGTTCTAGATACCCATATAGGTAGAACTAAGCACAAAGGTTGTAGGTACAAAACAGACGGGGTAAATTTTTTTGTTGTTTTAGATCCGCCGAAAATATCACCATTTATGTTTTCATCGGAGTTAACGGAAGGTAGTTCTGTGCAAGTGTTATGTGGAGTTTCATCCGGAGACAAACCTGTTTATTTTTCTTGGTTGAAAGATGGTTCACCGCTTCTTCCAAATTTACAGGTAAAATATCACAATATACTTGTAATTCTTGTAATTGTTGGTAACAAAATTAAGGAAGCTTACATTACATTATTATATTAGATAGAAGAGAAAAGTCTAAACGACTTTTCCTTGCTGATGTTCCCGGAACTTTCTGCCCGTCACAGCGGATCTTATACTTGTCGCGTATCCAACCACGCAGCCACTGTCAACTACACTGCTACTCTGAGTGTTAAGGGTAAGTTTATACCTCGCTAAATTGATGATGATTGAAAATGATTCTGATAGTTTTATCGTTTCTTTTATCGTAACTTTTATCGTAAATCGCGTACTTTTTGTATAGTTGCGCCAACTTGGGTAACAGAACCACTAGACTCTGCAGTTCTATTAGATGCACCTCTATTACTAGAATGCACAGCTAAGGGACATCCCACTCCTACCGTGACTTGGTATAGAAGAATCGGTAAGTTTATAAAATATTCAAATTGTTATTATATTATTGGTTAATTTATTTAATTTTAATATTTGTTAGGAGAAGGAATAACTGGTATTGAGAACTCTGAGCGGTGGGAAGTTGCCGGTCCCGAATGGAATGCTGAAAGTACTGAGTTAAGGCCGACAGATGATCTAGCAAGTGCAATAGATAGGAATGGTCAAAGAGAAAAAGGAAGCAGATCATTAACCGCTAGATCAGCGGCACGATCACACCAGGGCTTGTATCGTTGCATTGCCGATAATGGTGTCGGACCGCCTTTAGTAAAACACGTTAATGTTACTGTACATGGTATGTTTCTAAGATACAACATTGATACAATAAATACAACAAAAATAATAGACAAAATATGTTTAATTAATAAAATGTATGTAAACAGAACCAGCACACTTCAGTTTACTCAGTGATTCACTGCGCAATGTCTCAAGCATCCGCGGCCGCGGTGTAACACTTAGTTGTCTCGCTCTCGGTGACGCCCCGCTCACTGTACATTGGACACATCGCAGCAATAAAATAGATCTTGACTCGTACAGGTTAATAATCGTTTATTAATTGTCTCCTAGCATGCGTTGTCTCTTTTCCTTTCATCCGAAGTGTAGTAGTATTAGTAGTTGAATCTTACAAAATGTATTTATTTATTTAAATAAATAGGTGGACCATATCAGAAGTACGCACAGGCGACGGAGTACGTTCTTCGCTACAGCTACGCGCAGCTGACCGCCGTGACGCTGGCGAGTATCGCTGCCATGCGCGCAACCAATACGGACGGGCTGATGTGCTTATGTTTTTACAAGTTGAAGGTATGTTTGTACATTACTATGTACGTTCGTGAAAGCAATATTCAAAATATATAGAAAAAATCTGAGAGAACGCGCAATACTTTTTATGCACAGAGCCCCCAGAAGCCCCGCGGTCAGTGCAGCTTTGGGGCGCAGCATCGCGGTGGGTGCGAATCCGTTGGCTCGCGTCACCTTCGCCACAAACAAACTTTGCTGCGATTTGCACACCGTTGCACGCTCTTCCTGCTATAAATGCTCTACCGACTTCTGATCATTCTACACATCATTATAACCTTACACTAGAAGCTAATAATGACAATGGGTATGAAAAGTAATAAATTAGATAGCAATGATTTTATAAGATTTTTATTGGTGTAAGCTAAATGTATTGTCGGCTGTCTTTTTTAAATCAGAATTGACGCTGAAGGTTTTCATCTACTAAGCGCCAAATTAGAAGGATTACGTCCAGCAGCAGCTTACTCTTTACGTGTAGTTGCATCCAATCACGTGGGACAATCGCCTCACTCAGATGCGCTGCTCTTCACAACTCTTGAAGAAGGTAATGAAACAAACGTTACATGTTTTACATAAAAAGCAAATAATTATAAAATAAATCTGTACATAAAAACGTTCACAAGATGATTTAAAAAAAATATTAAGTTATTTTGCTTACTTCTCTCCTCTTTAATTCAGAATATTTGTTGTGTTCCCAGCTCCCAAGGGATCACCTCAAAATATTCGAATTAGACCAATAAATACGGGAGAATTACATGTGTCTTGGTCGGTGAGTAGAACTTTCCTAATCTCTCTAATACATATTAAATAGCAGTTGCTTACTGTGAGAATCAAGTGTTTCCCAAGTCTTGAACAATCTGGAATTATCTTAAAAAACTTAAAAAAGAGTTTGAAACTTTATAAAATACATGTTCACAAAACATTTATTAGTTTTTCACAACTTAGGCTCCAGCCCAAGATACCTGGAATGGTGAGCTTTTAGGCTACGCAATATCATGGCGGGAAGTGGGGCGAGTAGAGAGCAGTGAGGATGGGCGAGATGATGGTCGACGAGCTGGAACCGCTGTAGCGCGCGGATGGAGTAGCGCAGAGCTGACGCTAGGGGGACTTCGACAGTTTGCTAGATACGCACTCTCAACTAGAGCATTCAATAGGGCAGGACCCGGACCAGCTTCATCTACAGCTTATGCTACTACTGCTGATGGTGGTAAGTGAAACTAGATTATGTTATTTCCATAACAAAAAAATGATTTTGATTAATGGATAAAACATTAAAAAGGCATAATTTTTAGTCTTGTTATGATCAGGTTGTTTTACTGAAATGATTTACAATTCAGACATCATATCTTGGAGTATTATTCAGTGCCAGAAGAGCCACCAGATTCCGTTTCATGCGAGGCAGTATCAGCAAGGTCGTTACGGGTTCGTTGGTCTTCACCCACGCATTCACATACGCAGACAATACAGGGATATGATCTGCATTATGCACCGCTACACTTTTCACAATGTAAGTTAAAAAAATGCAAATAAATTTTTTAAAAATAATAAAAAAATGTGAAAAAGTGACCTTTCTAATATAAGAACTACATATATCACTACATACTACTACATATATCAAGGCCCATTTATGCTACAGCTTGGAGCGGTGCGATAGGCTCAGAGGTGGCACGCGCGGCCGCTGCAGGAGAAGCTGTGCTGCAAGGTTTACGTGCTGCTACTAACTACTCTGTCTCGGTGCGGGCAAGATCTGACCGAGGCGCAGGTCCTCCCTCACCGCCAGCTCATTGCCGTACAACTGATGATGGTAGGATTTATTATTTACTTATATTTAACAAATAATAAAATAAAATAACATCTTTTTCTTTCCACAACACATATTATGATTATAAAAATATAAAGTTTCTAACAGTACCCAGTGCCCCAGAACTTATCCGCGCTTTAGCAGCTGGACCGGATGCAGTAAGAGTTTCATGGGTAGCTCCAGCCGAACGCGGAGGCTTCCTCTCACACTACACTTTATACACGAGGGAACTTGGCAAGTACGGCTAATTTTCGCTTAGATCAAATATGTATCTTCGCTACGCCCAGGAATTAATTATACAGTATTTTCTCAAAAGAGTCGGCGGTGAATGGTCGCAGCGGGTAGACGCAAATGAAGGCAGTGAGAATAGTATTGAGGAGGGCGGAGAGGTGTGGCATGAAGTACGCGGGCTACGAGAACGAGCTGTTTATGAGTTTTGGGTGCGTGCTGCCACTACCGCTGGAGCAGGGCCGGCCAGCCGCGCAGTTACGGCTGCTCCTTCACAATTATGTAAATACATAAAATCAAATATTTTACTGTAATACAGATCTTCATTTTACCTAAAAATGTTTTAATGTATTCAGTAGTAACTGTTAGAAGTGAATTAGCAAAATGAATGCTATCAGTGTCGGCGCGAATCTCATCGTTGGGTCGACTGGTAACAGCAGCGGTGGGAGCGCGGGTGCGTCTACGATGTTCCGCGCTGGGAATACCTCCTATTTCGAGAAGATGGACGCCTTTACCTCATGCACATACTATTACCGAAACCGGGGACTTAATTATTCATAGTAAGCGTTGCACTAAAATAATTTATTTTAATTAAAGCCATATTAAAATTAAAAACACATATATTTAAAAACCCAGAGGTCGAGCACATGTCGGCTCTGAACTATTCGTGTTCGGTGCGCAACGTGGCTGGCGGCGACGCAGCGGTATTTGCGCTGCGTGTGCTGCGGCCGCCCACCGCTCCAGCGCCACGCCTCGCCCGCGCCGACACACACGCGCTGCATCTTGCCTGGGAACCATCATTCGATGGCGGAGCACCCATTCTAGGTAAGGGTATAAATTAGTCCATTTGCTTAATATAAGTCCTATATATATGAATTAAAATTACACATGGTTATGGCCGTATCTTAGGTTACACGGTATGGTGGTGGCGTGGCTGGGATAACGGGGCTGTTCGGAGCGAAACAAACCCAATTGGGGACATAGACGCGAGCGCTCGCTGGTGGCGCGTTGGTGGGGAGGTACGAGGCGCGGCACTGCGTGGGCTGGCTTGCGGCGCACCTTACTACGTGGCCATGCGAGCACACAACGCAGTCGGTGCCTCCGTGCACTCACGACCTATCATTTTGCACACGAGAGGCGACAGTTAGTCTACATCTTTGTTAACATAATATATTATATTACGATTATTATACGACTTAAGAGCCAAGATATTTTACTAAAGTGTTCAGTAGCTAAGAGAGCGTGTGTATGCGTAGAGGCCAGGGCGCCGGCCGGAAAGGAGTGCATATGGGCCAACAGCACGACACTGCGCGTAGCGCTGCTCGCATGGGGAGGCCGCTGTGCTGTGGCACGCTTCACACTGGCTGTGAGGCGCGCTGGCGATGGAGCCATCTGGACTGATTTGCTATCTGATGGAGAAGTCGCTGAAGTATAATAAGTTTTATAACTATATCTTATACACCAAACTTTCATAATAATTTTGTTTTTACAAAATAATGTGTTTATTTGATGGAATTTAAAGTTAACTCTTATCAAATCTCTACATAGGTAAATAATTTGGAGCCAGGTACATGGTACGAAATACGAGTCTTAGCGCACTCACCTGCTGGAGACACACCAGCTCTTTATAAGGCAGCGACTCATACAATTAATGGAGGTAAATTACTATGCGCACGAGTATATACCTTTAAGTAGCATACTTGAAATATAATATAATCATATATTTAAGACACCTAAACTTGCTTTAGAGCGTATCGGCGAACCGATAGAATTGCCGTTAGAAGCTCGTATGAGTGCTGCGGATGCAGGAGGTAGCTTGGGAGGGAGCGTATCGGGTACGTCGTGGTGGCGTAGCGCCGTAGGCGCTGCCGTAGGGCTACTCGGTGTGGCGCTACTAATGCTGCTCGCCGCTGCCACGTTGCTTGCTTGCCGCCGCCGCGTTGAACACCCTATCAATCCCTTACATGACGCACACAATCAGCCACTATACGTCGCTCAACCCACACAGACGAACGGAAAAACAATAACTCCTCCTGACGGTAAATTTAAAGTCGCAATATGTTTGGCCATCATCCATCTTCAACTATTCAAATAGTCTATTCATCAGGCGAAATGCACGAAATCAGTCCATACGCGACGTTCAGCATGTCGTCCGCTGGTGACGGGTCGCGCTCGTGCGCGCTACACCTGCGCTCATTCACGCGCGACCCACTCGAGCTCGCCGCGCCGCCGCCGCGACCGCATCTCCTCGCGCATCCCAACGGTGAGAATAAACTCATTTTCTTATTATGCGCCATTTACTTCCCAGTAAAAATATTTCCTGCTGAAAAATATTATATTTTTATATTATAATTGAAATGTGGTAACAAACTTGAAGATCAAAACTTCAACAGCAATGCTTAGATTCTAGTTTTAAAACCGAAATGGTACTAGACTAACCCCGTTACTGCTAATTCTATGATGCACTCTCATTTATACGAGCTCAATAGATTCTTACTTCATTATAATATAGTACCTGGATGACCGAGCTGTGCTCGGTGTTTTAGTACATCATGTTTTTTTAGAATTACTATGCAAATTACTTACTGATAAAATATGAATAATACATTTTGATCTTCCCGAC
>JAPOND010000022.1:1542383-1553755 GCA_028829205.1 Ithomia salapia aquinia | reverse complement strand
AGGTTCAAGAGAATTTTGTTGTAGAAAAAGTTGTAGTTCGCGACTGGCCCCTGATTGTTTCTCCTAATGTTTATCAGTACAGTGTTCGTCAGTACAGTGTTCGCCAGTACAGTGTTCTTCAGTAGTGTTTGGCACCTGGTGATCTCACTAATTATTCTTACACGGGGATCTAATATCAAGTCCTTCAGCGGAGCCCCACACGTGTTGTTGAAACACTGCACAGTACACGGGCTCCTTCGAGCCGGACGCTGCCAGCTGCTGTAGCGAGCGAAACGACGAACCCAGGCGCTTCTGGACGTAAAATCCTTCCTAGAATAATGTATATTCTGACTTATGAATTTTGTTTTTTAAATCAAACAATGTTAAACCTTCACAATAAATCTGTATTATTATTAGATTAGCTTTGTTTTATTTTTTTGGATAAATAATGAACTCTAAACCTACTATCCCTCTTTTTCCATTAGAAAAAAAAAATCAAAAGCCCAATATAGTAACGAGGAATAACGTCGTAATACAATATTAGATTTGAATTTTGTATAAAAATCGGGATCTCAATACGTGTGCACGATAACGAAGATTTTGTTGGCAAAATGTTTTATCGGCGTTGAAATCTTCTAGATCAATAAGAGATTACCCTTTTTATTCAAGAAAACCTGACAAGTGGCGCTATATCATGCTAGTAATATTTATACCTGAGTGAAGTCATTGATATCCAAGCAGCCGGTGTAAGCCAGCTTGGCGGAGGGGTGGTGACGGAAGATAGTCTCCAGAGCCGCCTCCCAGGCGCACACCACGTACCGAGCTTGCTTATTCTCTACCATACTGTAAAATAAGCATAATAATATTTTAATTATATATATTTATCAGTACAGTGTTAGACAAATATCAAATTTTATTTTTCTTTGTTTACTCCTAGCAAAAGAAATAATAAACATGTATTACTAATGTAGGGTTCCTAGTTCGAGGTACACATCCGCGCCTTCGTCCGTCACACTCGCAGATATCAACTGACAAAGCGCTGTGCGTAATCCAATGTGCTCTATACGTAAGTTGTTTGAGACCACCTAAAAAAAAACTTTTTTTTTTTGTAACTTGCAAACGGCTGTACCAATTTCAATAATATTGGACTTGTTATGATAATATAAAGAATACAAAAATCAACCAATCTACAACAATAAGTATTACAATGCCTTATCCAAAAGAGAGTTTTAAAATCTTTATTTACATTCGGACATAATTTCTTGGATTCCCAATCTATGAGACGATGATTCATAGCATTCCATGGATTCACCGTGAGGGTGCCGGGCCCATCGCGGTGCATGGAGAGGAGTGCCAAAAATGTCTGGGACTTGCGATCCAGGTGTCGGTTTAAAGGGCCTCTTCACAATGCGCAAACACTCACCTCCACTGTTCACGCTCCTTTCTCTGCCTAACCAAATTTTAAAAGAACCTACCAATGCCGCCTTTGAAATACATTTTAGAAATGAAACGACGCTAGTTCTATAAAGGCCGAGATCTTAAATATGTTATAGAAAGATTTCGCTGTTATGCCTCTCGCTCCTACTTCTACCACGTACAAATTTACTATAAATTTATTCCTGTACAGTTCGTTCTTTAGTTCGTAATACTTGTTAAGCTTAAACGTGTGATCCCTGGGGATGTTTATTTTCCAGGGAACAGTAAGCTCCACAATTATCACGCGCCTTAGATGTTTTGAGTACTGGAATAAGTCCGGTCTGGATGGCGAAACAACAACAACATCCTCAGGGATTTTGTATTGCATTTCTTGCTTTTATAAGTTATGTTAAATTTTAATTTTCAATAATATGAAGCTATAATGTCGCTAACTATCGTGGGAAAGTTATACCATCTTAGCGAGAACATCATTGACTTATGCCGTACCGACCCTAACACGTTCTCTAAGTCTATTCAACAAACCGTAATTTGTCTCTCACTAATTCTGGCCTCTTTAAAGCTTTCCGATATTAATGTTGTTAAGGTTTATGGGAGCCAGGGAGGAGAATAAAAAGATATTTTGAAGTATAAAGCCGAAATGGCGTGTATTATAAATTAAACAAACAACTTCTTTATACATGTGTCGCCATTACACCAGTAGAGAGAGATAATAAAAACAATGTTGCCAACATTAAAATTCTTCAACATTTACAAAGTATGCTCTAAATATAAGTTTTATTTAGTTGTTATTTCAACAAATGTATTATGTTCCAGGCAACCAGAAATACCGGGCAAAAACCCTTTCTGGTGATTAGGCCCGAAATTATATTTAACCATGAATTTTTGATAGTAAAAACGAAAAAAAATCTTTGAAATCGTATTTGTTTGGGCTATCGGTTTTTGTAAGCATAACGATTCGTAGGTGGTTAATTCGTAGCTCATTAAAGCAGTCCTAAATATAAGTATTAACTTTTGTGACGAATAAGTATTTAAATCGGTAAAAGAGTTTGTCTTAAAAAATATTCTTAAATGTTTTTTTCGACGAATTATACATTTTAAGGGGTTTCGTGTCACATTTTTAATATTAGGTTTACTAATAATCAATACAATAGGCACGTAATTAATTTATCTGAAATATTTATTTCCTGATATACCTACCTCTTCTCCCTGTTTAGATGTAAATAGGTCTTTTGCAACTTCTTCCTTCATAAGCCCACTTAAAACAGCACAAGTCATGATTTTTAGTCTGATGTCGATTCGCTATAATAACAGTTTAATATTATAAACATTAGCATAGCAGTGAATAGAAATATTAATTTATCTATATCATGTATAAAATAACTTGTAATATATTCAAAAGTTCCTGCATGAAGTCGGCGTTGAGCATGGCTTTTGTACTGAGATGGTAGTTCTGAAGATTGATGTAACACTGGACCGCTAGCCGCTGAGCCTCTATTGGAGTGTCTTTGACTGGCAAAAAGTATTAATAAACGAAATAAAATATTTGATAATTGTGTATAGATTCGACATACTCGGTACGGTATACTCTAATAAATAATTCCAATACATACATTCATTCAAGTACATGAACTTACATTTTTTGTTTATATTTCTCAAAGAGGCAAATGTCTTTGGTTCAATAAGACTAAATGCAGCTTTTGGGATGATAAGACACAGTTCAGCCAAGGCGCGAAGAGAGTTCATGCGTATATAAAACCATACAGCTGCGTCGTCACTTAATATTGCTAGGAAAGGATTTATTTAGCTTGTGAAACTCTTCAAACATTAACACTAAAGAAAAAGACATATTTTACCACAAAGTGCCTCAGTAATGTTAGTATCGGACATGCGTACAGCGGCCGGCAGCAGCTTAGTCATGTTTGCAACTCCCATAGCCGCATCTGACAACAACTCCACGTTGGAACTAAGGAGCTGGTGACAGAACACCAGATCTGTGCCAGTTTGGTACAATGCCTAGAAGAAAAGCAAATTGTTATAATAAAATGTATTTTTATTAGGTACTTAGAGCAAAGGCTAAAGAATTTAGATTACATTTTAATTAAAAACGGTACACAGTGAAGTTATTTCAAAATACAATTATCTTTCGTTAATTTTTTTTAATTTATTGGGGGACAAACGGGCGGAGTAACTACTATGTAGTAATTTGACTAGCATAGGAAAGAGTGGCATTGAAAATATAGGGAAGACACGTAGGTAGGTTAGGTAGACGGCGAGGTAGGTACGCCCCGTTCGTTACAAAGGTGACATATGGCCCGAAGCTGATAATATTTAGATAGTAAACCTTTATCATAAAATAAACCTGATAAAATACAAAATTCCATTACGATAGCATTTCTTACATCTCTTCCATTGGCAGTAAAGGACATCTTAGTAAGCACGGCGAGGCAGTGCGGCTTCATAGCCGGCAGAGCCATCTCGAGGTAAGCCAGCAGTCGTAGGATGCAGCCTGACTGGTACAGGTGGGACGCGTTCTCCTCGGTCTCCACGTAGTTTCGCAGCACTCCCAGCACTTGAGTGTGCACGTCGCGGAACTCGTACGACTGGGTAATTAGGCTTTTCGTTGCAAGAAAACCAATGATTGAAAGCCAAAGATAGGTTCATTAACGTTTACTGAACTTAAATGTTTGGCGCTATATCTAAAATAAGAAATTGTAACAAGATTGTTTTACGATTATAAAGGAAGCAGCATTGAAAAATCTAAAACAAATAAAATAAACCATATCATTTATTTATTTTTAGGAGAGGAAACGGATGCATTTATTAAGCGAATTCAAGCGATAGTAAAAGTGTAGTTTACTTTGCGAAATTGCGGGTATGAGAAATCTAGTTAAAACTAATAAACCGTTAAGTTGATAGAACACACCGACATAGGCCTATTGATATAAAATATCACCTCTAGAATATCGCACAGATCCAAAACTCCAGTTGAGGCACGAAATGATTTTTGCACATTTTGATCCTTATATCTACAAATCAACTGGTCCACAGTCTTCAGCGCCGCGTGCTGTATCGCAAGGTATTTACTTTGCATGAGCGCAAGAAGAGACGGCCAGCTGAATTGTTGGTTTTTTGTTACTTCCGATGCACACACAGGATCCTCGAGCAAATTGCTTAAAGTCTGGTAAGGTAGCCATTAAAATTATTAAGGAAAAGTACCTTTACAAAATTTGGTAAAGGTACAAAATTATGACGATCTGACTCAATGTGATACTTGGGTTAACAGTTCGAGACATCAAATTGTAAGAATATAGATAAACCTGCAAGCAGTTTTTTTGGACATCTGGATCCAGACTGTTCTTCATCCGCGAACACAAACTGTTTAAGATGTTAGCTGACACCAATTGCTCGCATCCGAGGGGTTCTCTCGTCAATTCTGATAGCACCAAAGAAGCAAATTCCAAAACAAACACATCTTCGATCTATTAAAGCAAAGGAATAGAATATGGACATATTATAATACTTAGTTTTAAAAATACGATGCTTTTTGATAGTTCATAGACATACTTTTACCAACATAAATGCAATTTTCCTCAAATTCTGGGAATTAGAGAGTACTTGTTCGGGTCCTCGTGGCAGCTGACAGAGCTGCGCTAGCGCTTTTAAGGCAAAACGTTTAATGTTGAGTTCGGAATTTTCCACGTGCGGGAGGATGTACTTTATCGCGTCCAGATTAAAGAGAACATGTCGGTTTTGCATCTCTTGAGCAGAAAATTTTGTTATCGCACGAAGAGTCTGATTGATGCATCAATCATTATAATTTATGCTTTGTTATAGTGCATTATGAGATAAATAAAATATATGTATTATTTTCATGAATGTTTTTATAATTTACCTGGCATAGAATTTCAGACTCGGCTGATTCAAGAAGTATTATAGACGTGTGCGCGCTTTCTGGTGTTATATTATAAGGATGAAAAGAGAAATCCTTCTTTTCCGCTGATCTATTTTCTCTCTCCTTTTGTAAGGGCTTAGCCATTTTGCTCAGTTGTAACTTGTATTTTATATATTCAACTTCGTATCAATATTGAAAATTGTAAAAAGCTGAACGAAGATTGTTTTTTTTGCGTGGCATTCATTTATTGGCAGTTACATACAAAACACGTTAAATATTTTCTTATGTTATAGAAATTGTTATCCTTGTATATTGCGTTATATATTACAATGATTATAAAAATTATGTCTGTTAAGATTTCTTTATAAACTGAAAAACCTTACGTTAAATTTTTAACCGTGTATAAACTGTACTGGTTTGAAAATACAATAAATCACTGACAACTTAAACGCTACGTTAGTGTCACCTGACTCCTTAGTTTTATTTAATTTACTTACATGCGTAAAAGAAATATTTTTTCACGATCCTTAGGCTCTCTGGCTAGAAAGTTTAGGGCGTTTCAAGAATCCTGGATCTTGCCATGGTGGTGTAGTGGTGGTGTAGCGGCAATACCACTTTGGGCTCTCGATATATTCGTGTTAGCTGTGAAAGTATGTTCAACATGTGTAATGGCAGTTGTAAGAGTGCTACTGCCACCTTCCAAGAAGAATTTATACGGGGAAACCATATTGGTAAGAAAATATCTTAATTTGTTAAAGAACGACCAATTTTGCTAGGGGTAAGAAGAAAAGGGAAAACAAACAAATAAAAACTAAAATTTTTAAAGATTAAAATATCAACACGGTCGGGCGGACGGTGGTCGGACGTATACATACCGCTAAGATACGGCTAACATCGTAGTGAAAAAAAAATATAGAATAATATTTGCTTAATGTTAACATCTTGCATGTGCTTGCATGGAAGAAAAACAAAAAAAGAAATTGTTTAAAGAACAAAATAATTTTATAAGAGATACCTACTATTTAGGATGTAGATTTTCTGAAGCAGACAGTTAAAAACTTAAAATGCTTGTGCCGTAGTATGTGATCATATTTGGCGACAAGTTCTACAACGAGCAGAAAATTTCTATAGTACCTCCTCATTTAACTTTCGTCGATGTCCTCCTAAACCAAAAGTACTTAGGTAGTTAGGTACGAATAATGTTAGAATAACCATTTTTCAAAATGACGCTTCTTTTCGAATTTCATTATTTTATACACATACTTCTATATGATCACATAATAACAACTGTGTTGTTTTACTTTTTCTGATAAATATATCCATCCCGAATGTCTCTATTTGCATCTCCTTTGCGATGCAAATAGCTTCATATGGGGTTGACAAAAGGCAGCATCTAGTATTTTAGTATAATGTAACCAAAACAATGAACTGGTCCATATTTAGAATTTGAAAAGTAGTACCATTTTCAATAACACCTGTTGCCCTTGTTGAGTCTCTTGGAAGAGGTCCACCTTATCAAGCGCTAGCTGTTTGAAACACGCTGTGAGACAGAACGAATTTAACCCTAGCCTAAGGCTACAGGGGAGTTACGAATATATTTTTTTAATCTTATTAGGAATTCCTTGCATTTTTTTAAGTCAGAAAGTCAAACACTAAAAAATTAATATTAAAGGCTTATATGTTAAACAGACTTAAACAATGGTCCAATAACACACCAGATTTCATAAAACCCTCTTATGTAGTTTTTTGTACACCTATAACATTCCATTATGCTCAGATAACAGGAGCTGGAGCGGGAATAGGTCGGGAACTGGCCATACAAATTGCAGAACTTGGGGCAACTGTTGTGTGCTGGGATAAAGATACTAGACGAAACAACGCAGTGATCGAAGAAATAAGAAAAAAAGATGGAGACGTAAACCAAATTTCTTTGTCATACTCGGCTTTTTTCAAATCCTGTATCGCCATGAAACATAAAAGTTTTGTTAAAGGTGTCATAAATAAGGTGTAGACAGTAAGAACATTAGTTTCTATAATTTTCAGTGTTTTGGCTATACGGTAGATGTGACGGTACGTGATCAGGTGGCTGCAATAGCAATGCATATGCGTCGCCAACTGACGGACGTGTCGATGGTCATAAGCAACGCGGGAGCCCTAACTTGTGCGCCCATTTGTCAGCTCCGACCGGAAACCGTTGCGAAGCTGATTGAAGTTAATTTATTAGCTCATGTTTGGGTACGTTTTATCGGAATAATCCATATCCGCACGATTTATAGTATTTAATAGCACGCTCTTTTTAAAATTTTAAGCCTAAATATGGTTCCAGATGATTCAAGCTTTTTTGCCCAATATGATGGACAGACGCCAGGGACATATAGTAGCTATTAACTCAAGTTTAGGTTTAATACCTTGTGCTGACATGGTGCCATACTGCGCGGCCAAATTTGGATTAACAGGTAAAATCATGTTTGATTTATTTTTTCTTTAATATATCCATGTGAGCATTATGCTCCTTATTTTATTTAAAATATAAATCAATTTAAAGGTAACGCCTCTCACTAAATACCCGAAACTACCTATTACATATATATTTTATAAAGTTCTACATTCAGGACTAATGGACTCGTTATCTGAAGAACTCCGTTTAGATACATGGACCAAGAACATCAACACAACTTCAGTGTACTTGTCTACCGTCTCAACAGGACTGTACCCGACGCCGTCACACCGATTTGTATCTTGTTACTCTGAGATAAGCGCTAAAGATGCCGCCAAAATTATTATAGAAGGTTATGTTCATTTACAAAACCTATTTCAAATACTTACATTTAACGACTTTTATTATACATTTTCCGGATGTTGTTAAGATGCTGTTAAGGTAAATATTTACAACTCCTAAACTATAAACTAGTAACACAAGTTGCACCATCATGCCTAACGTGCTATTTAAGACAAATTTATAAAAATAATAATTTCCAGGTATCCGCAACAACCAGAAATGCATTTGTATTCCATCATATATGAAACTTCTTTTAAATCTCAACAACTTGTTGCCTTATAGAATACGAGTTATATTTATGGATTTTTTTAATTTCGGATGTCGCGGCTGGTTTTGTTTTTGCTAAGGTATATGTTTTAAGATAATCATGTAAGTCCAATAGTGAACATTTTTATTTAGATATTTAAAAATTTTTGTGATGTTTAGAACTAAATATCTTTCAAACTTTCATATAGAAAATTAAGATTTATTTTTAAAATATAATTTTATAAATAAAATAATATATATGCTACAGATTTTTATTGTTTTTTATTATCTGCTTATGAATTAAATAACGTGACATAATTATATTGATAATCGGAATGTTTACCTTTATTTTTCTTAAACAATGGTTCTTTTCTTAGAACAAACATTTGTTATTTTTTTTTTGCTTTTGGAATTTTTTTACCCTCTTCACCCAATGTTCACATATTGCTAAGATATCCAATTATAAAAATTGATTTTACACTTTTTAAATGTGTTTGAAAAAAAACTGTAATTAAATATTTTGATTGCTTATTGACTTTCAAGGCTTTGGTGTAAAATTTAAATTACTCTTAAGTGCCAGTTGCACATTCTTACTTTTAAAATATTATAGAAGAAGAAGGGGAGAAAGTTGGGGGATGGTCGCCCCGCCCTCTCATAATTTCTTTAAATTTTTTACAAACACATATGTACATTCAAGCTATTGACTGTTTGACCACACTTTTCACACATAGTCATTTCTACATGTTCTACTAAATGTTCATCCCTTGATTTGATATCTGCAAATTTCTTATTACAAATATGGCATTTGTGGCAAATTAAATCATGTTTTAATGAGTGTCGTTGAAGTGTGGCATGTGTAGCAAATCTGCGTCCACAGGACTCACACAAATGCCGATTTGGCTCCTTGATTTGTGCATGCTTTTGAACATGTGCATAAATTGCTTTGCGGTCTGGGGTTGTAAAACTGCATACTTTACACCTGAAAATGAATAAATCCTTAAAAAAAATGTAAGTTAAGATAATTGATATAATAATTTTAGAAGAAAAACAATTAAAACTATTTAAAAATATAAAACTACTTTTGTAACATTACAATTTTGTACATTTTTTTTTAAAAACCCTACTTAAGTTACATCATACCTGTAGCAAGTATTTTCAGTTTTTTCATGTTCTTCGTTCTTATGTTTGGACAACGCTTCATTACCGATAAAGGTGTGCCCACATACATCACACACTCTTTCCTGAGACTTTTGTACATGATCTTTGGCATGTTTATACAATTGAAACCTTTCACTAAAGGTATCTCCACATTGCTTGCATGAATATAAAAATCCCATGGAAGCAATGTGATCTACTTCACACTTCTTACAGTGAGCCAAAAGCTTTTCTTTACTATTAAATTGTTTGCCACAGTTGCATGTTAAAGGTGTAAGCACACTATGTATCAATAAATGTTGTCTCATCTTTTGTTTAGAGTCAAATAAAATGCCACAGTGGACACACGTACGTAAGGCGCTATCACATATACTTAAATGGCTAGATAATTTCTGTATACTGTCTTCTTTGGTCTTACAAGCAAAACAAGAGAATTGTTTATCTGTAGTTTTTTTCTTAGGCTCAATTTCCTTCATCAATAACTCTTCAACTACCTCTATATCAGAGTCAAGTACATCTATGTCCATTTTTATTGGTTTCTTGATTTTGTTTGGAGACTCTTTCTTTTTGGGACTAGGAATTTTGTTTTGTTTAATATTAATTTTAAAATCCGTTCCTTCAGTTCTATCTAACATGTTAACAATTGCTGGAATGTCTTCTTTACCTAAATTATTTAAGTATTCTTCGATATTTGCTGTATTGTTAAGAAATTCTAGTAGAGAGTCAGAATTATACTCTGAATCAGGAAGAGGCTGTACGTGAGTCTTATTTTCGATTGGCTTTTTATTTTTTTCTTGGAACGACGATTCTAACCAGTCTTCTGAACATCGTGCATTTAGTTGGAAGTTGTAGAAGTCGTTCAGCTGCGATATACAGGACTCACAAACAGTCTTTGGTAGATGATCGCTAGTATTTACAGTAATTGGAAGACAGGATTTTATGTGCAAATGTATTGTCGTGTCTTCAAGTATTGACACATGCCGGGATTCCATATCTAGGCAAATACGACAACATTTCATATTATTTTCCATTTAAATAGTTTATTTTTACCTTACTTTATTTACAAAATATTTATCTACTTTTTTGTTTTGTAATGGCTCTTGGTGTTGGTTCACTAAAAACTATAATGTTATTATTGTTATTGTTTAGTGTTTACCAATTTTAAATAGACGTTTTGTGACAGTTGACAATTGACATATCAGAAATTATGAAATTACTAAAAACTAAAAACTTAAAAAAAAACCATTAATAAGAAAATATTATATTTTCAATAAAGAATATTATTATTATATTCACATTGCCTTTTTGGTAATTATTCGTTATCGCGCTACCAGTGATTTCGTGCTTTATTTTTTTTACAAGAAGGTTATGGCTTGTAAAGTGTAAACATCATATAACATCATAACAATTATACTAGTGTTATTATGATGGCGCCGGATCTCTTCTGAGAGAAAAAAAAATATTTATTTTTTCACCATGAATTTGCGACGGTTGCTTCGTTTTCGTAGCCAAAATTAGCTAAGGCTGGCCTTACTTTAATTAACAGTTTTTAACAATTTTTTCAGGTGAGTTAGGATATTGTAATATTGGAAACAGTTATGTTGGTGCATGCTTTATGATATGAGGGTAGAATAAAAAAAAACGTTTTTATTCACCATGGCGTGCGACTGGTGTTCCATTTCTTTAGCCAGAGCGTTCGAAGTTTTTCAAAACGATCCCAAAACTAAATCTTTTTAATTGAGCATGGAATCCGAAAAACGGTTGTGAAGTTCAAGATGGACGCTTTCACAAGTGCAAAGTGATTAAGTGTATGTTTTTTTACACTCAAAAAGGTCATGCATTACATGATTGTTTCTCTTGTAACAAGATCAGAACCTGTAAAAA